>JAODAC010009648.1:0-24950 GCA_027575185.1 Mimaenictus wilsoni
TAGTGATTTAGAGCTTTTTGAGACGATTTACACATTTCTCAGATATTATTCGACGTCTTTTTTAAGACGTTTTAAAACTTTTTAGTGCAATATAAGAGAATAAGATGAGTATATGGAGTTGCCTACTGTTTCCGAAGTTTAACAATGCGTTTTACTGTTTTTATATTAATTTTTAATTGATTTAGACGTTTTTGAAACATTTTTCAAAGTTTCTATCACACTTTTTCAAAGTTTTTAAATTTTTTTACACGTTTTTAAACGTATAATCAAAGACTATTAAACTATTTAACCTTTAATTAATATTTATAGATGTTACTAGACTTTAAAATACTTTCCTAGAAGTTTTGGGACGATTTTTGTAGTGATTTAGAGCTTTTTGAGACGATTTACACATTTTTCAGATATTATTCGACATCTTTTTTAAGACGTTTTAAAATTTTTTAGTGCAATTTAAGAGGATAAGATGAGTATATGAAGTTGCCTAGTTCTTTCTGAACTTTAACAAGTTTAATAGTGCGTTTTACTGTTTTTATATTCATTTTTAATTGATTTTGACGTTTTTGAAACATTTTTCAAAGTTTCTATCACACTTTTTTTGAAGCTAATAGATATTTTTACACGTTTTTAGACGTTTAATCAAAGACTATTAAACTATTTAACCTTTATTAAATATTTATAGATGTTAGTCGACTTTAAAAGACTTTCTTAGAAGTTTTGAGACGATTTTTGTAGCGATTTAGAGCTTTTTCTGGCTTCTGAGACATTTTTACACCATTTTTGACATTCTTAGATGTACTATGCAACTTTTTCAAATCTCTACTGACTTTGTAAACTGCTAAAAAATATTAAAATTTAAAAGAGTTTCTTAGGAGTTTTAAGACGATTTTTGTAGTGATTTAGAGCTTTTTGAGACGGTTTACACATTTCTGAGATATTATTCGACGTCATTTTTAAGACGTTTTAAAACTTTTTAGTACAGTTTAAGAGGATAAGATGAGTACATGAAATTGCCTACCTTTTACTGTTTTTATATTCATTTTTAATTGATTTAGACGTTTTTGAAACATTTTTCATAGTTTCTATCACACTTTTTCAAAGTTTTAAAATCTTTTTACACGTTTTTAAACGTATGATCAAAGACTATTAAACTATTTAACCTTTAACTAATATTTCTAGATGTTACTAGACTTTAAAAGACTTTCTTAGAAGTTTTGGGACGATTTTTGTAGTAATTTAGAGCTTTTTCTGACTTTTCAGACATTTTTACACTATTTTTGACATTCTTAGATGTACTATGCAACTTTTTCAAAACTCTACTGACTTTGTAAAATGCTAAAAAAATATTAGAATTTAAAATACCTTCTTAGGAATTTTAACACGATTTTTGTAGCGATTTAAAGCTTTTTCTGACTTTTGAGACATTTTTGCGCTATTTTTGACGTTCTTAGATGTACTAATATACATTTTAAAACTCTACAGATTTTGTAAACTGTTAAAAAAATATTAGATTTTAAAAGAGTTTCTTAAGAGTTTTAAGACGATTTTTGTAGTGATTTAGAGTTTTTGGACAGTTTACACATTTATCAGATATTATTTGACGTCATTTTTAAGACGTTTTAAAAATTTTTAGTGCAATTTAAGAGTATAAGATGAGTATATGAAGTTGCCTAGTTTTTTTCTGCACTTTTTAATTTAGCAAATTTAACAGTGCGTTTTACTTTTTTATATAACTTTTTAGTTGATTTATATGTTTTTGAAACATTTTTCGAAGTTTCTATCACACTTTTCATAAGTTTTTAGATATTCTTCCACGTTTTTAGACGTATAATCAAAAACTATGAAACTATTTAACCTTTATTAAACATTTATAGATGTTAGTAGACTTTAAAAGACTTTCTTAGAAGTTTTGGGACGATTTTTGTAGTCATTTAATGTTTTTTCTGATATTTGAGACATTTTTACGCTAATTTTAACATTCTACTACCAGTTTACTAAACTACTAACCAGCTTTTTAAAACTCTACAGACTTTGTAAACTGTTAAAAAAATATTAGATTTTAAAAGACTTTCTTAGAAGTTTTAAGACGATTTTCGTAGTGATTTAGAGGTTTTTAAGAGTGTTTACACATTTCTCAGATATTATTCGACGTCATTTTAAGACGTTTTAAAATTTATTAGTGCAATTTAAGAGGATAAGATGAGTATATGAAGTTGCCTAGTTTTTTTCTGAACTTTAACAAGTTTAATAGTGCGTTTTACTGTTTTTATATTAATTTTTAGTTGATTTAGACGTTTCTGAAACATTTTTCAAAATTTCTATCACACTTTTTCGAAGTTTTTTAGATATTTTTACACGTTTTTAGACGTTTAATAAAAGACTATTAAACTATTTTACCTTTAATTAATATTTATAGATGTTACTAGACTTTAAAAGACTTTCTTAGAAGTTTTGGGTCGACTTTTGTAGTGATTTAGAGCTTTTTGAGACGGTTTATCACACGTTTCCTAAGTTTTTAGATATTTTTACACGTTTTTAGACGTATAATCAAAGACTATTAAACTATTTAACCTTTAAATAATATTTATAGATATTACTAGACTTTAAAAGACTTTCTTAGAAGTTTTGGGGCGATTTTTGTAGTGATTTAATGTTTTTTTTCTGATTTTTCAGACATTTTTACACGATTTTTGACATTCTTAAATGTACTAATCAGCTTTTTAAAACTCTACAGACTTTGTAAACTGTTAAAAAAAGATTAGATTTTAAAAGAGTTTCTTAGGAGTTTTAAGACAATTTTTGTAGTGATTTAGAGCTTTTTGAGAGAGTTTACACATTTCTCAGATATTATTCGACGTCATTTTTAAGAAGTTTTAAAACTTTTTAGTGCAATTTCGGCTTTTATTCTAACTTTTTTGACTTTTATCAGAGGAAACCAGAAAAGAAAACACCACGAAATTCTATAAACCGTATCTATGATCGCGATTAAAGATTTCATCTCACAGTTTTAGCTATTTTAACGAATTTCAACTTTGCTAATAAAAATGAAATAAAACGACTCTGGAAAGTCTCAAATTACTCATCAGCACGGCTAAAATTCAACGTCTCTCAACTCTGGGAGCAATATTAAAAATGTGATTTACAACATGAATCAACAGAACCTTCAAAACTTCTTCAAGGAGAAGAATTCTCATCTCACTGGATCGCCGCTACGTCGCCTCGGTACGGTACAATTAGAAAGTTTCTCATTTCTTCCACTCATCTTCCATTCTTTGAAATAGTCTACGTTTTAATTGTCATAAACAAACGAAGGTTTAAACGAACTTTTTTAGTATTTTACATTTTAATTTAAAAAATGCTAGGAATCTACGAATTATCAGCTTTATTACACTCGTTTTTTTGTTTGCTGTTATTTATTTTGGGAAATAATAAACATTTAGATCTTTCTAAACTAGATTGTAAATTGTAAGTTGTACAAATAAAAAGTAGTAAACTTTTGTGAAGATGATTTTGTGCAGTTTGTTAATATTCTAACTATTAACATTATGGCATTTTGCCTGTAGAAAAAGTACCGCTTTAATATTTAATACATATTTAATACTTATCTGAAATAATGCTATTTAAACAATCTTCGTTAAAATGCGTCATTTTTCATGTGTTTTCGTCCTCTTCCGTGTTTTTTTTTGTCTTCTTTTGATTGTTTTCGTAATTCTTTCGAAGTTTTTCGATTTTTTATTATGTTTTCGACATTTTTTCGATATTTTACGTCTTTTCTCATGATTTATTCATATTTTTCCGTATATTTCCTCATTTTCTGGAGGTTTTTAAGCTTATTTCTTTTATATTCGTCATTCCTTCATGTTTTTTCGTCCTCTTCCATGTTTTTCCGTCTTCTTTTGATAGGTTTCATAATTTTTTGGGGGTTTTTAAGTTTTTTCTTATGTTTTCGACATTTCTTCGATACTTTTCGTCATTTTTCGTAAGTTTTTCATATTTTTCCATTATTTCCCTCATTTTCTGGAGTTTTTTCGGCTTATTTCTATTGAATTCGTCATTGTTTCATGTTTTTCGCCCTTTTCCGTGTTTTTTTTCCGTCTTCTTTCGTTTGTTTTCGAAATTTTTTGGAGATTTTTCGTTTTTTTTCTTATGTTTTCGATATTTTTCGTCGTTTCTCGTGATTTTTTCTTAATTTTCCGTTTGTTTCCTCAGTTTCTGAAGCTTTTTCTGCTTATTTCTTTTGTATTCGTCATTCCTTCATGTTTTTTCGTCCTTTTCCATGTTTTTCCGTCTTCTTTTGATTGTTTTCGTAATTTTTTGGAGGTTTTTCAGTTTTTTCTTATGTTTTCGACATTTTTTCGATACTTTTCGTCATTTTTCGTGAGTTTTTCATATTTTTCCGTTATTGTCCTCATTTTCTGGAGGTTTTTCGGTTTATTTCTCTTGAATTCGTCATTGTTTCATGTTTTTCGTCCTTTTCCGTGTTTTTTTTCCGTCTTCTTTTGTTTGTTTTCGAAGTTTTTTGGAGATTTTTCGTTTTTTTTCTTATGTTTTCGATATTTTTCGTCGTTTCTCCTGATATTTTCTTAATTTTCCGTTTGTTTCCTCATTTTCTGAAGCTTTTTCTGCTTATTTCTTTTGTATTCGTCATTTTTTCATGTTTTTTCGTCCTTTTCCGTGTTTTTTTCGTCTTCTTATTTTATTTTCGTATTTTTATAAGGTTTTTCGGTTTCCTCTTATGTTTTCGATATTTTTCATTTTTTTCTGGTGAGTTTCTGATATTTTTCCGTTTTTTCCTTATTTTCTGGAGGTTTTTCGGCCTATTTCATTTGAATTCGTCATTGTTTCATGCATTTTCAGCCTTTTCCGTGCTTTTTCCATCTTCTTTTGGTTGTTTTCGAAATTCTTTGGAAGTTTTTCGTTTATTTCTTATGTTTTCGACATTTTTTTGATATTTTTCGTCTTTTCTCATGATTTATTCATATTTTTACGTATATTTCCTTTTTCTGGAGGTTTTTAGGCTTATTTCTTTTGTATTCGTAATTATTTTTTTATGTTTTTTTCCTTTTCCGTATTTTTCCGTCTTCTTTTGATTATTTTCGTAAATCTTTGGAGGTTTTTCGTTTTTTTTTTCTTATGCCTTCTACATTTTTTCGATATTTTTCGTCTTTTCTCGTGAGTTTTTCATATTTTTCCGGTTTTTTCCTCATTTTTTGGAGGTTTTTCGGTTTATTTCTTTTAAATTCATCATTGTTTCATGCCTTTTCAGTGTTTTTCCCTCTTCGTTTGTTTGTTTTCCAAATTCTTTGGAGAATTTTCATTATTTTCTTATGTTTTCGACATTTTTTCCATATTTTTCGTCGTTTGTCGTAATTTTTTCATAATTTTCCGTTTGTTTCCTCATTTTCTGAAGCTCTTTCGGCTTATTTCTTTTTTCCATCTTCTTTTGATTGATTAGGTAATTTTTTGAAGATTTTTCGTTATTTTCTTATGTTTTCGACATTTTCTCGATATTTTTCGTCGTTTCTCGTAATTTTTTCATAATTTTTCGTTTGTTTCCTCATTTTCTGAAGCTCTTTCGGCTTATTTCTTTTGTCTTCGACATTTTTTCATGTTTTTTTCGTCATTTTCCGTGGTTTTCTTTCGTCTTCTTATGTTTGTTTTGGTATTTTTATGAGGTATTTCGTTTTTTTGTTATATTTTCGAAATTATTTCGATATTTTTCGTCTTTTCTCGTGATTTTATCATAATTTTCCGGTTGGTTTTTTTCATTTTCTGAAAGTTTTACCGCTTATTTCATTTGAATTCATCATTATTTCATGTGTTTTCGTTCTTTTCTGTTTTTTTCTTTCTCGTTTTCTTCTGTTTGTTTTTGAAATACTTTGGAGGTTTTTCTGTTTTTCTTATGTTTTTGACAATTTTTCGAGAGTTTTCGTCTTTTCTCTTGATTTTTTACCTTTTTCCGTTTGTAATCGTCATTTCTCGAATTTGTTTGTCTTTTTTCCTTTGTTTTCGTCAGTTTTTGGAGGTTTTTCGTCTTTTCACTTAAATTTTTTTTGGTATTCCCTTTGTTTTCGACATATTCTGGAGGTTTTTCTATTTTTCTTCATCATTTTTCGTCGTTAACTCGAAATTTTCTGCCTTTTGTCGTGAGTTTTTCGCTTTTCTTCTTTTGATTGCGTAATTTTTCTTCATGATTTTCGTGGTTAATGCTTTACATTCTGTGTAAGAATCTAGGAATTATCAACTTTATTTTTATTACCCTCGTTTTTTGTTTTCCGTTATTTATTTTAGGAAATGTTAAACATTTAGATCTTTTTAAATAAGTTTGTAAATTGTATAATTAAAAAAAAGTACTAGTAGTAATAATAAAACTTGTGTGAAGATGGCACAGTTTGTTGATATTCTAGGAAATAAAATTATGACATTTTGTTTTTGAAAAAAGTACCGCTTTGATATTAAATATATTTAATACTTATCTGGAATATTCTCACATCAGCGAAAAAATGTAAAATGTAACATATGTTCAACACGTGTTGGTCTTGTTTTCTATACCGTATTTCTGTACGCTTTAGAAGACGTTTTTGAAGACGTTTGATTAATGACAACCTTGTCAAATGTTGCAGAAATTTAGAAATTACCAAGAAATATTTCATTGAAACTTTGAAACACTAAAATTAATGCATTTGGCTGGTCGAACCGGATTGTAAGCAAATGAAAATGAAGACTTATTTTTGTGCTGTAGCAGTTTGAAATTAAAAGTCTGTTCCCAGTGTTGACAAATGGTATAAAAAAAAGCAGAGCCTGAAGCGTGTAGTGTACCACAAGATAAATATACAACACATGTATGACATTACAAGCGGCTTAAAAAGTGTCTAATTGGCGTGGTTATTTCCTACCTTAGTGAAATGTAATGTTTTCCATGCCTACCAAAAATTTGCTTCTGTTTTTTTACTTTCTATCTAGATTTTCCTCTTTATTTTCGAGATTTCTTCGTGTGTTTTCGTCATTTTTCGAGGTTTTTCACCTTTTACCGTCTTTTCTTCATATTATTCGTCATTTTCTCGAGTTTTTCCATGCTTTCTCATGTTTTTTTTTCTCCTTATTTACTTTCGTTTTTGTGATTTTTCGTAAATTTTAGCCCTATTGTCGTTTGTATTCGTCATTTATTGGTGGTTTTTCGCCTTTTTACGTTTTTTTTTTCGTCTTAAATTGGTTGTTTTCGTTATTTCTGCAGTTTTTTCGACTTGTTTCGTGTGTTTTCGAAATGTTTCATCTATTCTCGTGAATTTTTCGCCTCTTTCCGTTTGATTTCCTCATTTTTTGGAGATTTTTCGGCTTTTTTTTGTTTGTTTTCGACATTTTCTCGAGATTTTTCGTCTTTTCTCACATTTTCTCGTCTTTTTCTCGTCTTTTTCCGTTCATTATCGTCAGTTTTCGAGTTTTTTTTTTGTTTTCTTTTCTTTGCTTCAGTCATTTTGTGGGAGGTTTTTCGCCTTTTCTCATTAACTTTTTGTCTTTTTCTGTCATATTCTGGAGTTTTTTGTCTTTTCTTGAGCTATTTCGTCTTATGTCGATTGATATCATCATTTTTGATAGGTTTTTCGTCGTTTCTGGTGTTTTCTTCCGCCTTTTCTTGTGTGTTTTCGCTCTTTTTCTGTTTATTTCATCATTTTTTTCGTGCTATTGTGTTTTCAACAAAATTTCGAGATTTTTCGTCCTTTCTTCTATTTGTTGCATCTTTTTCCGTTTGTATTCTCATTTTCTGGAGGTTTCTCGTCTCTTTTCGTTAGTTTTCGACATTATTTCGAGATTTTTCGTTAGTTTTTGAGATTCTTTTTTGTCTGTTTTGTTTTAGTCAGTTTGTGAAGGTTTTTCATCTTTTCTCATGTATTTTTCGTCTATTTTCCGTTTGTTTTAGTCATGTTCTGGATTTTTTTCGTCGTTTAGTTGAGCTTTTTCGTCTTATGTTGATTGCTATCATTTTTGATAGATTTTTCGTCGTTTCTGGTGTTTTCTTCGTCTTATTTCGTCAATTTCTTGGAATTTTCCGCCGTTTTTTCTGAGTTTTCGCTCTTTTTCTGTTTATTTCGTCATTTTTTTCGTGCTATTGTGTTTTCAACAAATTTTCGAGATTTTTCGTCCTTTCTTCTATTTGTTGCATCTTTTTCCGTTTGTATTCTCATTTTCTGGAGGTTTTTCGTCTTTTTTTCGTTAGTTTTCGACATTATTTCGAGATTTTTCCTCAGTTTTCGAGATTCTTCTTTGTCTTTTTTTATTTTAGTCAGTTTGTGAAGGTTTTTCATCTTTTCTCATGTATTTTTCGTCTTTTTTCCGTTTGTTTTAGTCATGTTCTGGATTTTTTTCGTCGTTTAGTTGAGCTTTTTCGTCTTATGTCGATTGATATCATCATATTTTAGAGGTTTTTCATTGTTTTTCGTGTTTTCTTCGTCTTATTTCGTCATTTCCTCGAGATTTTCAACCTTTTCTCGTGGGTTTTCGCCCTTTCTCTGTTGATTTCGTCATTTTTTTTCGTGCTATTGTGTTTTCAACAAATTTTCGAGATTTGTCGACTTTTCTCTGGTTTATTTCATCTTTTTTCCGTTTGTTTTCTCATTATCTGGAGGTTTTTTCGGCTTATATCGTTAGTTTTCGACATTTTTTCGAGATATTTCATCGTTTTTTTCGTTAGTTTTCGGCATTATTTCGAGATTTTTCCTCAGTTTTCGAGATTCTTCTTTGTCTGTTTTGTTTTAGTCAGTTTGTGAAGGTTTTTCATCTTTTCTCATGTATTTTTCGTCTTTTTCCGTTTGTTTTAGTCATGTTCTGGATTTTTTTCGTCGTATAGTTGAGCTTTTTCGTCTTATGTCGATTGATATCATCATATTTTAGAGGTTTTTCATCGTTTTTCGTGTTTTCTTCGTCTTATTTCGTCATTTCCTCGAGATTTTCAACCCTTTCTCGTGGGTTTTCGCCCTTTCTCTGTTGATTTCGTCATTTTTTTCGTGTTATTGTGTTTTCAACAAATTTTCGAGATTTGTCGACTTTTCTCCTGTTTATTTCATCTTTTTTCGTTTATTTTCTCATTATCTGCAGGTTTTTCGGCTTATGTCGTTAGTTTTCGACATTTTTTCGAGATATTTCGTCTTTTCTCGTGATTTCTTCGTCCTTTTCTGTTTGGTATCATCATTTATAGAGGTTTCATTTTTCTTTTCTCGTTTAGTTTCGCCAATTTTGGAGGTTCTTCGTCATTTCTCGCGTTGTTCCGTCATTTTTCGGTTGTTTATATAATTGTTTGGAGGTTTTTCGTTTTTCTCGAGTATTTTTCATCTTTTCTCATCCTTCTTTCAAAGCTGTTCGTCTTTTCTCGAATTTTATTTTCATCTTTACCGTTTGTATTCGTCAATTTTTCGAGGTTTTTCGACTTTTCTCGTGTTTCTTTCGTCATTTTTGTCATTTTTTCGAGGTATTTAGACCTTTCCCCTGTTTTTTCCGTCTTTCTTCATTTGTCTTCGTCATTTTTTTCGAGATTTCTCGTATTTTCCCCTATTTTTCCACCTTCTTTCGTTTATTTTCGTCATTTTTTCCAACTATTTTGCCTTTTTTTCGAATGCTTTCGTGTTTTTTCAAACTCTTCTCTCTGTTTACTTTCCTATAATCTTCTTTTCAATAATCTAAATAATCTACTTTTGATTATTTCCTATTCAGATTGATTTTTTGGCAATTTCTTTAGTTTTTCGCTTTAAAAAATCGCCATTATTCCCGGTCATTTCTGTTTTTTTTTTTTCTCCAATTTTTTTCGACTTGGATGTCACGCCGATCCCGATCGACAAGCGCAATCCGATTACGGTCGAGCATTTTTCGTTAATGATGTGAAGTTTTCGTGAGTTTCGCCGCTGCTGTTTGTGGGCCCGCTCATGGCTGCTGTTCGGTTGCTCGACTGCTCGACTGTCGGTGATGTGTGCGCCCGTGTGTGCACTTTGTGATGGGCTGTGACGAAAAATTCCCGACGTTTCGTTGATTTATTGCATGCGCCCGGGCATGGATGGCTCCGAGCGACGCGCACAGGAAGCCCCTTGTTTCAGAAGCGCGCCACTGTCATTAATAACGCGACGAGCGTGCTCCGCAATCGTGTGTTTGGCGCAGTGTACCTCTGCGCCTACGAAACGAAATGAAACCAACCTAAACTTGCACACTTGTCTCGTGGACCTGCAAATGCCAGAAAATAACTAGCAAGTATTAAAATAAACTACGAACCCACAGAAATAAAAAAGAAACTAAATTAATTACCGTACAAATATCATTATCAATCTTTAATATATAAATATATAAAATATAAAGTTTTACCTATTTTTTTTTAATAAATAAACAAAAAAAAGTTTTAAAAAAATTAATTTTGATTGGGTATTGAACCTGAGACCTTTCGCATACTGAGAATCGATTTAACCACTAGGCTATTTTAATGGGGCGCTTCGAGGAAAAGCGAAGTTATTATAACGGACACATTCCCTTATTTTAAATCTTATTTGTAAGAAATAACGATTTAACCTTAAAAAAATTGAGTTTAATGCGACTTTGAATTGTAATAATTCAATACAATTTTTAATTTTCATTATTTGTTAATATTATAATTAAAAAAATATAAAAAAACTGTACATGTTCAGGAATCGATCCTGAGACCTTCAGTATACTAATCACAGACCTTACCACTATTCCATTTTTCCTGAAAGCCCCCGGCAAAAAACAGTTTTATGTAAATGACAAGGTGCATTAATTGTAGTTTATAAAAATATGCAACCTTCCTTACCTATTTTAATAAGGTATAATAATTGATATAAATATTGATATTAATATAAATGATATAAATTATGATTTTTTTATCGATTAATAATAAAGCGGTATACTTTGTGGTTGGTTACTACATACAAGAAGATAAATCTCAATCAAACGTAATTAATTTCTCACGGCGCAGGCGAACAAGCGCGGGTCTGATTGAGACGTCAGCGGCGCAATGCAATAATAATAAAAACGCCGTAATAAATTACCAGTGTTACCCTCCTTTGGTCGTTGTGGTCGTCGTGTAAAACCCTTCCTTTCGAATGCAAACACCGAGTCAGGTCGAGCTGTTCGATGTGATGCGCCCAAACCCGCATCGCGCCGTGCGTTTATCCACATTATCCTCCTCATCGCAGGCCGGCGATGAGCAGACCGTCGCTTTATAATGCTGACGCTGCACTTACGCAAACCGATAATTAAATTATCGACGCTTGCGTTTCAATCCCTAGCGACGGAGGTTAAACATCATCATTACGGTGCCACGACCGAAAAACCAAGCTTCAATCAAACATGATTGCTTTCATTCCCTATTCTACAAATCTTCGATTATGTGTTGGAATTATCTCTTTTTGAATTCTAAATTTTTATTTTATTTTTCATTTTTTGCTTAGGTAAGTAATTAAAATAGAAGCGTGGTAACATCGATAGTAATAATAACATTTTTGGCCCGGCGCTGAAATTTCAAAAAGAACAGTGGTTACATTGATTGCCAGTATTCGAAAGACACTTGGTTCAATTCCTGAACAAACTCATTTTTGTTTTAAATTCATTTACAGTTTTGCAAATTTAAGACGCCATAAAACTATTTTATTAGTTTAAATTTCATTTTTTATACGTAACTTTAGTAAAAAACCTAATATGTTCTTTAAATAACAAATAAATCAACGGTGTCGTTAATAATAATAACACTTTTGGCCCTGCGCTGAAAATTCAAATAGAACAGTGGTTACATCGATTGCTAGTATACGAAAGGTCCTTGGTTCAATTCCTGATCAAACTCATTTTTGTTTTAAATTCCTTTTGCAGCCCCGCAAATTTAAGACGCCATAAAACTATTTTATTGGTTTAAATTTTCTTCATTATACGTAAATTTAGTAAAAAAATCTAATATTTTCTTTAAATAACAAATAAATCAACGGTGTTAATAATTATAAAAATTTTGGCCCGGCGCTGAAAATTCAAATAGAACAGTGGTTACGTCGATTGTTAATATGCGAAGGGTCCATGGTTCAATTCCTGAACAAACTCACTTTTTTTTAAATTTAAAGCTCCAAAAATTCAAAAGGCAAAAAATCTACTTTATTAATTAAGTTTCTTTTATAGGTTAATTTAGTGTAATTAACGAAATATTTACTTTAAATTAACAAGTCAAATGTGTCCTTAATAAATCTATCATTTTTGACCCTGAGCTGAAAATTCAAATAGAACAGTGGTTACATCGATTGCTAGGATGCGAAAAGTCCTTGGTTCAGTTCCTGACAAAACTCATTTTTGTTTCAAATTCCTTTTGCAGCCCCGCAAATTTAAGACGCCATAAAACTATTTTATTGGTTTAAATTTTCTTCATTATACGTAAATTTAGTAAAAAAATCTAATATTTTCTTTAAATAACAAATAAATCAACGCTGTCGTTAATAATAATAACATTTTTGGCCCGGCGTTGAAAATTCAAATAGAGCAGTGGTTACGTCGATTGCTAATATGCAAAGGGTCCATGGTTCAATTCCTGAACAAACTCACCTTTTTTTAATTTAAAGCCCCGAAAATTCAAAAGGCCAAAAATCTACGTTATTAATTAAATATCTTTTATAGGTTAATTTAGTGTAATTAACGAAATATTTACTTTAAATTAACAAGTCAAATGTGTCCTTAATAAATCTATCATTTTTAACCCGGAGCTGTAAATTCAAATAGAGCAGTGGTTACATCGATATCTACTATGCGAAAGGTCCAAGGTTCAATACCCAGTCGATCTTGCTTTCGTTTTTAATTTTTCTAAACTTATTTGTACACCCCTGAAAAAAAGGAAGGTAAATAAAAACAACAAAATAATCTCAATATTTTTATATTTACTTTTGTATAGTTTATTAATTAATAGGAATATGCTACCACCTTGTGTTTTTTTATGTACAAAACTGAAATTTGTTTAGATAACAAAACTATAGCTGTGAAATTTACTGCGAGGTAGCCACCACTATTTAAAGAGAACAATTACCGCCAGTTTTTGTCACCACATCAAAGACACTAAACAAAAACTGCCAGAAAACGGCATAAAAACATCAATAAATTAAGAAATTATTGTTTAAAACCTACATTTTTGTCTAGTACCTTTGATTAGATGCTCACATTTTATGTTTAGTGCACATTTTTCTAAAGAAACACTCTCAAAACATTTTTTTCTCCATAATATGTGTTTTTTTTTTGCTCCATAAAAACGTAAAATTTTAATGTCTGAAACGCTACAAAACTAAAATTTTGGCGTTATTTAATCAGGAAGACTGCCGTCTTTTCTGCAAAAATTCGTTTGTAGATGAAGTCAAGTGGTTTTAAAATAAATTGCGAGGTTACTCACCACTTACTTCTCTCTCTCTCTCTCCCTTTCTCTCTCCCTCTCTCTCCCTTTCTCTCTCTCTCTCTCTCTCTCCCTCTTTCCCATTTTATTAAAATTTCTTTGTTTCAATAATGCACGAATAATTTAAAAACAAGTAAATAAAATGAAGCTACATTAAATGTAAAAACTTTATCTGTCTTGCAAACAGCTTAAACCGAAAAAAAGTGTGCAGTGCATGCGTTAAATTAACAAGAAAAAAAAAAACGATTCTTACTTTGTTATTAGGTTTTTTTTTAGGAACAAAATTCGAATTTCTCCATCAGGTACACATACAAGGCGAAACGTAAAAATACCTCCAATATTTATTTTAAAAAAATTAAAATTTTTTCTTCTTATTTTCGGTATTAATAACCAACGCATCGACGCAGGGTAAATAGGAACATAAAATTTCGTTTTTTGTGTATTTTGCTTCTTTTTTCTCCTTTTTTTTTGCAATTGATTTTTTTTTAAAGGCATTTGCCTCACCGCAATTGTTCGTAAGAAGCAAACCAAAAAAAAAAAATGTTGTACTCGTTTGAGAGGAAACCTTGTACGTGTACTATACACGTTTATTTTTCGCTCGGCATCCAAGCGAAAACATTACTAATTAACTAATTAATTAATAAATAACATTCAAACCAGAAAAAAAAATTGTGCACATTAAACATGGAACAAAAAATTAATTCGAGTGAGGTGAACTGTTCAATTTCTTTCTCTACATGTGTTTGTACATCTTCATGTGTACAGGGGCGACTCGTCAACGGGACCCCCTTTATGGAATTTCAATTCATTTTTATATATTGTGAAATTTTCAAATTTTGCTGATTACGTCGATTTTTTAAACTTAGGGGTCCTTTTATCTCGGGGGGGGGGACCCCACGTACATAAATAATTCATCATCAAATATTTTTTTGAATATTTATTTATTTATTTTTATAGTTTAATGTACCATCCGCGGTGGTAGGAGGGTTACTTAAATGCAGTGGGGGGACCCTTCCCAAAAAAATTAACAAAAATAAAATTTCAATTAAAACTGAGAATAAACAATTTATCAAGTCTGTAGATGGTGTCCAACTAAGGGGGGGGGGGCACTAAAAAAGGAGGAGAAAGTTAAAAAAATTAAAAAATAAAAATTAAAAAAAAACTATTAGAAAATAAATTTCCAATTAAAATTGTGAATTTAAAAATTCCACATGGACTTGTATTAATTCAAAAAATTAGTTTTAATTTCGACTTTGGAAGGGGGTCCCACCAAATAGGGGAAGGATGGGGGGCGGGGGGCGGAGGGTAGCGCCTTGTAAAATTTTGTTGTTATCCGTTTCAAACTTTAATAAATATTAAATATTAATTTTTTTTTTGGAAAAAAATTGACGAGTCGCCACTGGTGTGGCATACAATTAATTTTTGTGTGAGTGTGTTTTTTGTGTGTGTATGTGTGTATTTGTGAATATAAATAATCAAATTAATTTTTTAAAAATTGTACATTCGTATCCAAGTAATAAATTGTAATTTTAGGCAAATTAATTAAACTATGAATTAACTACGCAGCGTTTCGCTCATTGTTTTTTTTTTTCGTGTGTGGAGGGCAACCTTAAGAATAAATAATGTGTTTATTTTTTAGCGTTTGCACCTTGAATATAGGAATTTGTGCGCGCCGCATCGAAATTATTTATATTAATTTTTTTTTTTAAGTTTAAATATTAAATATTTACACATATTCTCGCGTATGTTTCGTCTTTCGTATGTACACTTTTTTTTCGCGCTAGTTTAGTTTTTTTTTTAAATATTTTTCGTTTGTAAATATATTAAATAAGATCACAAAATGCAGCATTCACTATTCTTGTTTTGTGTGCAGCTTGTGTTTTTTTATGTACAGTTTTTAGTTGTTGTTGTTGTTGTTTTTTTTAAATTTTTTTTGTGGTTGTTTAATTTTTTTTAGAAACTAGAATTGGAACTTTTTCGTTTTAAGTACGTTGACGCGGAGTGTGGAGGAGGTCCGTCAGTGGAGGGGTGGTTCGATGATGGTGTTGGTGGTGGTGGTGGCGGCGAGCTGCGAAACGCGCTGGTTCAGCAGTCCATCGACGAGGGGCTGCCTGGTGGCAGCATGAAGGGCGGACTGTGGGGATTCAGCGATTGTATGCTGCCCGCCATCGAGCCGGGGCCCGGATACAGGTCCAGATCGCTGAGGCCGTCGATCGACGCGCACTTGTCGCCGGATTTGCCCTCCTGCTTCAGCATCATTCGTCGCCATTTTGCGCGGGCGTTTTGGAACCATACCTTTAACAAAGAGAGAGAAAAAAACAAAAAAAACGAGTGTTAGAATTGATATACTTTTGCTTAAGTGTCTTTATAGTTATTTTTTTAGTAGTTTTTAAAGGGATGAACGCTTTTTTTTTTAAGAAAATGATGTAAGTAGGGTTGATAGGAAGTTGGCAGAAGTATTCAGTATGAATGTTTCCATAAGAAATACATGTTTAATCAAGAAAAATTGATTTTTGTTGAAAAAAAATTGATAATCTTGCGTAAAAGCCTTCAAATTTTGTTTAAAACGATAATAGGAACTAGGCGTAAAGTTGAGAACTTAAATTACCATGTGATTATGGTTTTATTCACTTTTTTTTTGTTTAAATTATCCCGAAAAACGCAAATCCAATAAGGAACATATTTAAACTGTATATAAAAACTCATTTGAATTTGTTTTAAAGGAATCAATTAACTTGAAACTGTTATAAGTTAGATTGCCGGGAACTTGGCAGAAGTGACCAGCACAAATACTTTCGTCGCCATTTTGCGCGGGCGTTTTGGAACCATTACCTTTTTTATTACCACCTTTAACAAAGAGAGAGAGAAAAAAAAACAAAAAAGGAGTGTTAGAATCGATAAACTTTTGCTTAAGTGTCTTTATAGTCATTTTTTAGTGGTTTTTAAAGAGAGGAACGCTTTTTTTTTGAAGAAAATGATGTGTTGTAGGGTTGATAGGAAGTTGGCAGAAGTATTCAGTATGAATGTTTCCATAAGAAACACATGTTTAATCAATAAAAATTTATTTTTGTTGAAAAAAAATTGATAATCTTGCGTAAAAGCATTAAAATTTTGTTTAAAATGATAATGGGAACTAGGCGTAAAGTTGAGAACTTAAATTACCATGTGATTATGGTTTTATTCACTTTTTTTTGTTTAAATTATCCCGAAAAACGCAAATCCAATAAGGAACATATTTAAACTGTGTATAAAAACTCATTTGAATTTTTTTTTTAAGGAAATGCCCAGAAGGAAGTGGGCAGAAGTGCCCAGCACAAATACTTCCATAGGAAATACATGTTTCAGGAGTTTATTCAACGAAATTAGCTTTCTGTAGCAAAAGACACGATAAAAATCCGTTAAAGTTGCGAAAAAATAATCAAAATTTTAATTTATATAATAAAATACAAATAAATAAGTTTTCATTTATGTTCCAATAAGAAATCCTATAAGAAACATTACTTAAATTGACATAGTTACGTTTTATCCTCGTTTTCAAGATTAGTTTAAACAAATAATTGACTTTCATCTAAGAAAAGAGGTAATTGTAAATCGATAGGAAGTTGGCAGATGAGTTCGGCGCAAAAACTTTTTTAAGAAATACATGTTTTTTCCAGCCAAGTGGCGCAGTGGTATGGTCGATGACCATTGCCCATGAGGTCCCGGGTTCGATTCTCGAACAACGCTAATACATCAAGAAACATTATTAAAATTGATATAATTTCGGCTTTTAAGGGGTATTAACTATTTGTCTATACAAATAATTGACTTTCATCTAAGAAAAGAGTAATCTAAGTAAATCGATAGGAAGTTGGCAGAGGAGTTCAGTGCAAAAACTTCCATAAGAAATACATGTTTCGTCAGCTATTTCCATAGAATTTCATTGTTCAAACGAAAATTGCGAAAAGATATCTTCAAGTCACGAAAATTCCTTAAAAAAACAAAAGTGAGAAAATGCTACGGTGTTCAGAAATTTCCTATAAGATATGGAATACATTTTGTTTAAGTTTTCATAAAATAAACTCAAAACCAACGTTAATCCAAGAAGAAACATCATTAAAATTGACTTAATATTATTTCTCTTCGGTTTGAATTAATGAATATGAAAAAATCTATATCTTATCGAAACATCTTAGACAACCCATAAAAAATATATATATCAGTATAAATCTGTCTACGTCTCCCCTTTTTTTCGGCTTGTCAGGATGCAGAAGGTCCAATTACGCCCGTTTCGCCTTCGCAAACGATCAAATGTACACTCGAGCGTGCACGTTCTCGTTTTTCTTCCACCCTTATCCCGTTTGTATTTCCACCCTCGCCTGCTTCGTCTCCTACCGTCTACTACGACTACTACCAACCCGAAAACCCATCCTTCTTTCTCCACCTCTCCCTATTCCGGGGTTTCTTGCTCCCTGGAGCAAAATCCCGTAGCTCCTCGCATTGCGCCCCTTCCTCGGTTTTCCTTCGCGCCACGACGCCATTTTGTACAGTTACAAAAACCGGTACATACGCACCGTTTCGCACAACTCTCAACGCTACTGATAACGCAAACATTGCGATTGCAATACATTGTTTATCAAAGAATGAATGAGCACCCGTCCGCAACTCCACGATAAATATGCAACAATGGCGGTATTGTCGATAAAACTATTTGTTTGTACACCATTTGACGCATATTTCGATTTTTTCCGCGTTCATTACGCGTGTAACAGCAATAAATATTTGTGGCAAACTCGCATTGAATACAAGGGAATTGATAATATAGTCAAAAATTATTTCCTTGTGTTTTTCATTTAAATACTTTGAAGGTTTTATAATTTTTTAATGTTGTTTCATGGAATTTTTCGCTTTGTTTTTATATTGGCAAGTGTTTATAAATGAATATCGGGGTTTCAAAGCTTCGTAGTTTCTGTTAGGTTAGACCTATAAGAGTAAGCTACATACGAAATGAAAGAGCAACTCAAATAGTTTTATGTGCAGGTTTACTTTATTTTTTAATTCTTACAAATATCAGAATATAGAAAGCTTTTTGTTTAAAAGTCTAAAATTGATGATTCTACCGGTTTCTACGACATATTCAGCTTTTCAAAGGGTTAGAGATCAGGGGAATGAAAAATAAGAATGTGTAGAGTATGTGCGAGAGTTCTTCACTAATAGTCCGTTGAAATTCCTACGGAAAGCCAGTCATAATTGAGAAAAACTGATGATTAATGTTTAAGAATTACACGAAAACTCTTAAAATTATGCCTGAATTGTATTTGGTTATTTCCGTTTAAAACGCCTGTAAACCACGAAATAAACTCATATTGAACATTTTTAAGACCGCAGACAAAACTGTTTGAGTTGCTCTTTCATGTCATGCACTAATTATGTCCGTAAGTTTTCTCCAATTAATACTACAGGGTGTTGAAACCCCGATATTCATTTATAAACACCCCAATTTCGCAGTTTCTTTGCTTTTTTAGCCAATTTTACATGTTAGACCGTAAAATTTTGGTATTTGAAACAATAAAAAAAAGTTTTCAAACGTTAATATGAAATTTTAAACCGTGATAACAACTACTATCTTCAAATAACTTCGTTTTTAACAAGTTAAACTTCTTAAACCTCAAATTTCAGTCCATTTTTCAGTCTTCTATGTGTTTCTAAATGAATATCGCAGTTTTAGGGCCTTATAGTATTTACTGTATCAAACATAAAATAATAAGCTATACATGACATAAAAGAGCAACTCAAACAGTTTTATATACTTTCCTATTTCATGCAAAATTTTAATATTGGCAGGATATATAACGCTTTTGTTTAGAAGTTGCCATTTCTTGTTTCTACCACTTCCTAGCGGATATTCTGAGACTTTTAAAGGGTTAGAGAAAGAAGGAATAAAAGAAAAGAATATGTAGATTACGTACAAGAGGCCTTCATATATAGCTCGACGAAATTCGCTCGGAAAGCCGGACATAAGTGAAGAAAACTAGTACAAAATGTTTGGAATTTCAACCAAAACGCTTACAATTATGCCCAAATAGTTTCCGCTTGTTTTCGTTTAAAAGCCTGTAAATCACGAAATAAACTCATATTGAACATTTTGCAGACTGCAGACAAAACTGTTTGAGTTACTCTTTCATATCATATACTAATTAGGTCCTTAAATATTCTGTAATAAATTCTACAAGGTGTTGAAACCCCGATATTCATTTATAAACATTCGAACTTTTCAGTTTCTTGCGTTTTTGAGCAATTTCTTATTGTTTTCTATGTTTAATTGTAAAACATTGAATGTTATAACAATAAAAAATGACTTTTCATATGTTTAAATGAAATTTTAAGCCTTGATAACTCCTAGTAACTACAAAAAACTGCGTTTTTATCAAGTTAAAACCACTTTTTACCAATAAATATTACAAATTCTTGAAGCAAGCAACAAACACGTTTTTTAAAAGTTAATTAAACAGAAATAATTGCAATTACACGTTGGGTGTTTGGCGTGGATAAGATCAAAGGCAGAAAGGCGTAGAAAAACAGACGAAACGTCTATAATAGGGCAGTACGTGGTGCGTAGATCAAAAGAATCGCCGTCGAAGTCTACAAAGTCTGGACTAATGTTTCCTAAAACTTGCATGCGCCTGAATGTCTGAAACATTTCGTTCCTTACGTGCATTCCTTCGTTTCGTCCTGGTTCGCAATTCAATCATATTCAACCACGTCGACGACGACGACGACGAACCACGACCATACATAGTTTGCCAATCGCAAAACCGGCAGCCACCAGAGCAGTTTACAAGATGGAAGACGCAACGAAATGAAGAACAACAAAAAAAAACGCGTACACGAAACAAGTCTTGGCCGATTCGCGTGGAATTCGAAATTGATTCGCGACGCCAACATCAAAGTGAATTGTAAAACAACGCGAGAGCGGCAAAGAGTTAGGATGGACACACCGAGGTTGAAGGAGCTTGACGATTGCAAGACGGCTTGAGAGATACGGAACGGAGGCTGATCGGAGCGCAGCCGATGATCGGAATTGTAAAACTTTTCAGCGAAGCTCTTCGCGAATGGCATCGGATATATTTTAATGAAAATTGCATGAGCCTCTCGACGAATTGCAAACGTTTGCTAATCAGCAGGTGCGTAGCGCGTGTCACCACTCATTGCCGCGCCAAATACGGCCGCTATTAATAACAATAAAATAAACGTGGTGATAATAGCATTAAAGGAATACGTACCGGGAAACGAAACATAAAAAAGGGACAAAAGTGGTGGAATGTCGAATGGCGCACTACGAGTGAAATTCGACAAAAACATCGTTTTCAACTTCAAAGATTATTTTTCACCCTTATCCGATTATTGGGATTGATGCCACATATATCAAATAATTCTCTATTTAATGTACTTTCATATGGAATAAACTTGGACTGGATTCTTTCTGTGGGAATTTCGATTTCAAAGAGTTTATAATTGCAAAAACGAAAAATATCAACATCTAAAACCGATGCTAACTATGAGGCGCAATTTAAAATATATTTTAAGTATACTAAATATTAAGCTATCAAGATAGGGCAAGTGACAATTTGTTCCTAATCTCATTTACTTTGATATGTTAAGAAAAGTAGATAAATCCGTTTTTGATACGTTTTGTATTTTTGGTGTTTTACAAAATTTGTATGAAAATTTTGTTTTCAACTTCAAAAGGGTCTTTTCACGCTTCCTCTATCTGATGGGGTTGATGTTACGTAAATCAAATGATTCCTTATTTCATGTACTTTCATATGGTGTTAACCTGTTTTTGATTATTTCTGTGGGAATTTCGATTTTGACGAGTTTAACATTGAAAACAGGGAAAATATCCGTTGATTTGTATGTAACTCAATGACTGAACTCAATGACTTGAAGTGAAATTTAAAATGTCTTATAAGTCCATTAAATATTAAGCTATTAAGATGGTACAAGTGTCAATTTGTTCCTAAACTCATTTACTTTAACATGTTAAGAAAAGTAGATAAATCCGTTTTGGATAAGTCTTGTATTTTTGACGTTTAAAAAAAATTGAATGAAAATTTTGTTTTCAACTTTAAAAGGGTTCTTTTACCCTTCCCCGATCTGATGGGCTTGATGTTATGTAAATCAAATGATTCCGTATTTCATGTACTTTCATATGGTGTTAACCTGTTTTTGATTATTTCTGTGGGAATTTCGATTTTGACGAGTTTAACCTTGAAAACAGGGAAAATATCCGTTGATTTGCATGTAACTCAATGACTGAACTCAATGACTTGAAGTCTCATTTAAAATGTCTTTTAAGTCCATTAAATATTAAGCTATCAAGATGAGGCAAGTAAAAGTTTGTTCCTCAACGCATTTACTTTAATATGTTAAGAAAAGTAGATAAATCCATTTTTGATAAGTTTTATATTTTTGGTGTTTTACAAAATTTGTATGAAAATTTTGTTTTCAACTTCAAAACGATTTTTTCACCCTTCCCCGATCTGATGGGCTTGATGTTACGTAAATCAAATGATTCCTTATCTCATGTACTTTCATATGGTGTTGACCTGTTTTTGATTATTTCTTTGGGAATTTCGATTTTGACAGGTTTAACATTGAAAACAGGGAAAATATCCGTTGATTTGTATGTAACTCAATGACTGAACTCAATGGCTTGAAGTCTCATTTAAAATGTCTTTTAAGTCCATTAAATATTAAGCTATCAAGATAGTACAAGTGACAATTTGTTCCTAAACTCATTTACTTTAACATGTTGAGAAAAGTAGATGAATCCGTTTTTGATAAGTCTTGTATATTTGGTGTTTTAAAAAATTTGTATGAAAATGTTGTTTTCAACTTTAAAAGGGTTCTTTCACCCTTCCCCGATCTGATGGGCTTGATTTTATGTAAATCAAACGATTCCTTATTTCATGTACTTTCATACGGTGTTAACCTGTTTTTGATTATTTCTGTGGGAATTTCGATTTATTCACGTTTATCATTGAAAACACAGAAAGTATCCGTTGATTTGAATGTAAATCATTGACTGCAACCATGACTCATATTGAAATGTGATTTAAAATATATTTTAAGTATACTAAATATTAAGCTATGAAGATGGGAAAAGTGACAATTTGTTCCTCAACTTATCTCCTTTAACATGCTGAGAAAATTAGCTCAATCGGTTTTTGACAAGTCTCGTATTTTTGGTGTTTTAAAAAATGTGTATGAAAATTTTGTTTTCAACTTCAAAAGGGTTTTTCAGTCTTATCTAATCTGATGGGGTTGATGTCATGTATATCAAATGATTCCTTATTTCATGTACTTTTATATGGTATAAACTAGTTTTCGATTATTTCTGTGGGAAATTCGATTTTGACGGATTTATAATTGAAAACTCGAAAATATTCGTTGATTTAACTGTAAATCATTAACTCAAACCATTACTCACATTGAAATGCAATTAAAATTATATTTTAAGTGTACTTAGGATTAAGCTATCAAGATGGGACAAGTGACAATTTGTTCCTCACCTCACCTACTTTAATATGGTGTGAAAATGATCACATTTCGTCCATGACAAATCCTTTATTTTTGGTGTTTAAAAATACTTTTATGAAAGCTTCGTTTTCAACTTTAAAGGGTTATTCGCAGCCTTTAGCGTTCTGCGGGATTGATGCCACATATAACAAATTATTCCTTAATTCATATACTTTCATACGGTATGAATATTTTTCTTATTAAATTTGTGGGAATTTCGATTTTTCCCGGTTTATTACTGAAAACCCAAAAGAAAGATCATTGATTTGTACGTATATCATCATTCAGTTTGATGTGCATTTAAAATATATTTTAAATATATTAAATATTAAGATATTAATATGAAACAGGTATCAGACTGTTCTTCAACTCTTCTACTTCAATACGATATAGAAATGAGCTTGATCCGTTCCTGATAAGTCCTTCATTTTAAACAAAAAACAGAATATTCTATTATAATTTTCACTCGTTAAACATCAAGAACTCATTTCTATTGTTTGCCAGTTATTCCTGTTCCTCCTGCTACTCCTGCTATTTCCTCTACTCCCCAGCTACACCGCGTCCACCAACCCAAATATACAAGCTGACAGGAACGCAAAGAATGTGCTAAAACTTAGAAAAAGAGCGTATATTTTTCGCTGATTGTGTGTGAATAAAATAAAATGAAAACGTAAAAAATCCGGGTCTATTAAAATCTTTCACTCCACTGCGGCTGTTTGTCTTGCTCCTGCGACTCGTTAAGGGCAGCAGGAGTGCAGTAGCGATGCCCTTATTACGAGATGACGAACGAAAAGCTATGTAGGCAGAGGTGGTAGCTGTGAGTTGTGGGGTTGAGTAGAGGACATTCAGCTTTCAGCCTGCTGCCTGCAGGCAGGCAGCCTTTGAAAGAGGCCTGGACTGGTCGTCGTAAGCTGTGTAAATCGTGTGTAAGCGTACAGAACCGAACCTATGTTTGATTTGTGGCTTATGCCGATGTATAAATATCAT
Organism: Mimaenictus wilsoni; assembly: GCA_027575185.1. Classification (NCBI taxonomy): domain Eukaryota; kingdom Metazoa; phylum Arthropoda; class Insecta; order Coleoptera; family Staphylinidae; genus Mimaenictus; species Mimaenictus wilsoni. The sequence continues at coordinate 23,951 of JAODAC010009648.1, forward strand.
TTTACGACCAAACACCGAACCGAAAAACATCGTAATAAAGTCAGCAAATCGTAAATTTTATTACTATGTTGTACACGGTTCAGTTCACTAGTTAATAAAATTCCCTTTCCTTAAGTTATATTATATTTAATTATATTAAAATTTGACAACTTATAGTCAAAGTTTCATGTAGTTAAAATATAATCATTGATATCTTTATTGATTGATCGATTATTCAAAAAATATTTTATTTTGACATTTATAATGTAGAAATACTTGTTCCTCACTCCTCTACTTTTGTGTGATATGAATATTAGCTCAATCCCTTCTCAGGTTCTTTTTTAAGGGGTTTTTAAAGAATTTGTATGAAAACCACGTTTTTAAATTTAAAAGGTTGTTTTTCTCCTTTATACGTTATGTTGGGTAAATGTCACTTGCATCAAATGATTTCTTATTTCATGTACTTTTATATGATGTAAACATTTTCTTGAACATTCCAGTGGGAACTTCGATTTTTCCAGGTTTCTAATTGGAAAAACACAAAAATATCCGCTGATTTGAATGTAAATCAATGACTGAAACCATGAATAACATTGAAGTGTTAAAATGTATTTTAAGTACATAAAATACTGAGACATCAAGATGGGATATGTGACAATATGTTCCTCAATTCATCTACTTTTATTTGTTAAAAAATGAACTCAATCCGTTCATACTACGACTTGTATTTTTGGTGTTTTCTGGGATTAGTACGAAAATTTTATTTTCAATTTCAAAGGGTTTTTTCACCCTTCCCCGGTCTGATGGGGTTGATGCCACATATATCAAATTATTCCTTTTTTCAAGTACTTTCATGTAATGCAAACTGTTTCTTGAACATTTCAGTGGGAACTTAGATTTTTCCAGGTTTATAAATGGAAACACAAAAATATCCGCTGATTTGTATGTAAATCAATGACTGAAACCATGAATAACATTGAAGTGTTAAAATGTATTTTAAGTACATAAAATACTGAGACAT
>JAODAC010009659.1:0-18543 GCA_027575185.1 Mimaenictus wilsoni
TACAAAAACACAATAAAATCATATGTATGTATCCAGGCTGAAGGACCAGTGAAGGTCGATGGCCAGGTCTGCGGACCATTAAATAAAAAAGTCACAATCAAGAACCATTCAACAATCGCAATGCGCAACTCACCAAAAATAATAACAACTCGCAATAACATGTAAACAAGAATACAAACAATAAAAAAAGATAAAAATGTATTCCAGGCTGTAGAACTAGTTAGGTCGATGGCCAGGTCTCCGGACCAAATACATTATTATTATTATTATTATTATTATTATTGTGTTTAGTAGAATTTTCTCAAAGTACGCAAAATGGAAAACTATATTGCAAGAAAAATATTTAAAGTAATGGAAACATATATAACAATACTCCAATATTTATTACTTATAACTTCATAAATAAAGCAGCTATCGGCTTGAAATGTTAAGGAAATATTCTTAAATAGTTTAATTATTGATTGAGTTGATTCCTATGACATTGAACTTCCTTATATTTAGAACATGCTCCAAAATTCCATTTCAAAACTTTAGCTAAGGTTTTAAGGCATGTATTAATATAAGAAATCTATTTCAATCACATCTAGTTCTTGATAATTTCGGAAACTTTAAGACGATTTGATTGCTTGATTGTGAGTAACTGTAGTATTACTCAAAGCCGGCTGTTAATTACTTATTAAACTTTCACGATAGACTGACGCCGTCTAAATTTAGCCACTCCACAAAAAAAGAGGTATAAATAGGAAGTGGCAGCGGTGCGATAGCAGCCGAAAGAAATTGAAAATTTATTGATTCAATGGCACTGCTTTTCAGCAACGGAACAATACTTCATTAACGCGGATTTTCGCTTCGGCGTGTGCAAATAAAATGATAAAGCACTGTGAGCATGGCACTGGACATTCGCGTCGTTACATTGCAACGTATGTGCGTTTTTCATTTTTAGTTAAATTTATAGCGGCTGCAATATTGAACTGGTTCAGGCTCTAGTGGAGCTTGAACTGCTGCACGTCCTGGAAGGCAAGAGGACAGGACCTCTGCTGTGTGAAATATTGACGAGTCTATTGGGAAAGGCGGCGCGCTTGAGCAGTTTCCATGCTATTGCGTTATTCATTCCACCAAAATTTCAGCACCATCGAAAAAGGCCAGAAACGTGCTCTTCCTCCTCGTCCTCCAAAACTACCTTACTAACGAACCACTTTTCACCTAGTCCTTATAAATCTAAAATTGGAGCCTATCTATTCTTTTTCATCTTTCCGTTCCTCCTGTTTTTATTACAAAGGACTACTGAGAGAATATTTTATGAAGCTTTTTGGTACGCTATCGGATTGGGTAATTTTGGGTACGCAATCGAACGCGAAACGTGCGCTTTTAAATGTCGATGAATTTTACAAGTATGAGAATTTACTAGCGTCGGTAACTTTCTGAACGTGGTCTGATTAAAACCTTTCGAGGGCGCTTATTGTGCGCGAGCATTGTTTGTTTATCACGGGTCGTTAAAAGTTGAGCATTGTGACTTTCTGATATTGACTCCCGAGTGCCAGCAACTGGAAGCTGTTTGCAACGTGCAAAAAAGCACTATTCAAACTTTTGCAATTTTACAAATAAAAGTTTCAGTAAATTGTAGAAGTTTGGTCGAACTTCTTTTGTGTAATTACTAATTATATAGTTCCAAAAATAGAAAAAACATGCATTTTTAGAGAGTAACTTTAAAATATACTCTTGTTGAATCCAAGTTATTTATATATAGGCAATTATTACTTCCTCACCTGCTTAGTCTCTGTTATGAAATATAAATGTGAGGTCAAGTGCTATTATAATCAATATATAATAGTGATCTCCAACTTTGAACGAGAAATCACTAAAGTTTGCCTCATATAAGCGGATTAAGGTGTGGCCTTAAAATGTTGACTGTTCACTGTGACAAGTACAATGTAGTTTTATCAACATTAAAATTATAATAAAATGGATTAACAAGCTGTCAAGAAAAACTAGGTAACCTCATGTGGGCTTTTTTGAATTGCTCAACTGCGTACAGTCTAGTGTCCTTAATTTTGATTGTAAGCGAAAAACTGTTTTAAGTTTGCATTTTTCATATCAAAATTCTACATAAAAATTCGAAAAAGATATGCAAATATATGTTTTTTCAAAAAGTAATTCACGTCATATTCTAGAGAATATAATTATCTATAAAATACGCCTTCAGTCATCCAAATACGTTTAGTGGAATTTTCACAATCGAGAACGCTAAATAGAAAAACGATGTTGCTAGAAAAATCTGTTTAAAGTTGAGTAAATAAATGAATACTGTATATTTTTATGAGCTTCTTGAGCTATAATTTCGTAAACACTGCAAGTATGGACTTGAAATTTTGAAGGAATATTCTTGAATTGTGTAGCTATTGATTGAGAAGATTCCCAAATAATTGCAGATCTGATAAATGTGGTTAAATTCAAGAGAAACTAGATAATTTCTTGAGCGAAACTATTCAACACTTATGACGAAATGTATGGACTTCTGTTTTGTTTATGATCTTACCCGATTGCACATTACCGAAATAAAACTTAAAAATAGCTTAAACTAAAATATTTTAAAAATTCTATAAGCGTTTACCTTGACTTTGATGAACTAACGAAAAATTGACGACCAATAAAAAACAGATTGTAGCAACATCAGCCATAATGTCGATTTGATTGCCGATCAATACCAAAAACACAGGCATTTACGACATGCAATAAATCGTCAGCCAGTTGTCAACTACGTCTTCAACGAGACACTCACCCGGCATGCGTATCGTTTCATTGTATCCACAACGTAATAAAACCGTGTAATTAGATTTTCTCGGCGCAGGATCGCTACGCGAGCATGCAAATTAGGCCAATTAGATGATGCGCACTCGAGCGGCTAGGCGGCAGCTATGCACGCTGGCAGGCCAAAGGCCATCAAAAAAAGTCGCTCACAATTTCAAAACCGGGGCGTTACCACTTCCACCACAACCACAAGTATAAAAAACGAGGAAAACGCAGATGCAGGCCATTGCTTTGGTTGAAGATTCATCCACCATTTCGAAATCAAATAAAACGTGCTGGTACATTCGCGTTGTTGCTGCAATCGCATGAATCGAAACAACACCATTTCGTGCGATAACCCAGTGATAACAAAACGTGATCTGCATATTCTGCGCATATAGAGCTGAGTGCATTTACAATTTTCATACAATAACAAAAGCCACAGTTTGTTTTGATTATAAAGTGCCAAATCCTCACGGATGAAAGCGTGAAAACAATGAGAGTGAAAGCGTAACGTTTTTCTATCTGGTCGTATTGATCCCCTCGCTGAGGGTGATCTTTTTTTGGAGACGCATGTTTGTTTCAGCGCCCCGTTGTAAGTAATTTTATTTTGCATGCCTGGATGCTGTGTGTGATCGAATGTGAGTAAATTTTAAATCTGTTACCGGCGCCTCCGCCATTTACAAGCGCACGCGCAAGGTATGGATTTATTTCCAACTAGGTTATAAGTTGGTACGTGCCACATTTGAAACTTTCTACTCAGTCCACATCAACGTCATAGGAGACGCATCATAATATGGGGTGACTTGTAAAATTTGATGTTGTCCCAGCCTATTTGAAACGTTTGCGTCTTTGTCGTGATTGAATTTATGTGCACGTGTACATCAAAATCAATACATACATAATTAATCGACTTAATTATTGTGGCTATTGGGTATTAGTAATTCTGTGGGTAGCTACTGTGTGATTTGCTAAACATCCGGGTTTTTGGGGTCGCCAGGAAACCCATAGCATGAGAAATCTAAGATTAATCTCTGTGGATTCTATATGTCAGATTTACGGTTAATATTACCCCCTGGGTATTCCGAAGTTGGTCCTGCTTGTTTATTGTCCTTTGTCAGACTATTCAATTGTTTTGTGGAGAGTTTATTGTAGTATAAATTTGGTTACAAGTTTTGAGGTCCCTCGAGAAAAAAAACTTTTAACACGTTTACAGTAATATGGCTATTGAGAGAAACCTGCTGCTTTTCAAGCACATTACTGAGTCAACTTTGCAAGCAGATGGCGAGAAGACTCCCAGAGAGTGACAGAAAATTTCTAATGAAAAGTACACTAATGTGCGCAAGGATGCACTTAAATCTGAAATATTAGGTACTTCGGCAGGTATCTACCTGCACAGGACATTTCGCAAGAACTTCGGTATATAAAGGCCTTCAGCATACTCTAGTACCAACTATGCTAGATGTCCTGAATTTATTGAGTCTTGGAATACACTCTTATTTTTTATGTTTTCTGCCTTATCTTTCTACCCGGTCACATTAGTCACATTAGTTGCTTGGTATAATTAAGCCTTAATTAATGTTGACTTTTTGAAATCCCCTATCGTGTCACTATAAAGCTTTCAATTTTATACTAACAAAAGTTTCTTGCCGAATAAATTTGGTAACAACTTTTATGGAGCCTTGAAAAACCTTTCCATTCTTGATTATAAATATGGTGATAATTGACATGTACGGAGCATCCATTTTCCATTGTTGACAGGTTTCCGCTTATTACAATACATCAACCGGAGGCAGGTTCCGCGTAATACAGGTAAATTTTCATTACATAAGTCATAACATAAGTCACGAAAATCAAGGCACCTAGAAATGATTTCGTTGTTAACAGGATTCCACATATATTACAAGTTCAGCATAGAGTAGATTTCACTGAATGAAAATATTTATCTCTTTTTTTTCAATTTACAACGTTGTTTATAAACAGTCAATGCGACAAATTTAATCGAGTAATCAAATTGAGGTTGCCATGACAGCATTACCATGACGAACATTCGTTCATTGCAAATGTCACCGCGTTCGATACGTCATCATCAACGCCATCAGGAATACGACCACCACCACCGTCACCACCAAGGGGCGGCGCATCACGGGGATGAACGGTGCATGGATAATTTAATGAGCGCGCGCTTTGCGACGTAAATTGGCAAACAATGGCTTGCGGTACCGCGTTTGTTGCCAGAGTGAAACCAAATTGAAATGCAGGTGCACGTAACTTCCGGTTTCGGCATGTTAAGCATTCAAGTCAGTAATGCCACAAGCATCACCATTACAAAACAATGCAAATGTCTGAATATAATATACTGCTATAAAGATTTTCTAATATATGCGGTTGAGATTATGTGGAAATTGTACTGGAAATTGACATTTTAGTATTCTATTGTACATTCTAAATTCAGTCTATTTGAAATAGGCTATTAATATTCAATGATACTACATAATGTTTTATTTGTCATATGAGCTTTAATAGAATGTCATTTATTACGATCATTTCATGCGCTGTTAATTATGTCGCATTGTTTTCAATTTGGTAGCCTTTGAAAATTCCGAATGTTTAATTGATTTATACTCGGTGGCCAGTGATTCAGTTTGGCTGAAATTGCATGTCAAGTGATTTTATAAATGATAAATCCTGCTTTGCAAAAATCGATTATTTCAAGACCGTTTCAAGAAAAATCAGAAAAGGCGATGATTTTGTTTGTCTCACGCAAAGAGGCATTTTAAACGTTTTGGAAACATCACCTGAACTCTACTACTCAAGCGAGTCAGAAGCGAATTCTTGAATTAGTTTTCGACGCTAGTTCAACGATGCCATAGTAACGATGGGCAGAATACTTGCTGTGTCCGACAGAAATGATCTTATGAAAAGTACAAGACGGCACGTTAGATTTATATAGCAAGCACTTCTTATGTGGCTCCTGGTGAAAAAAATAATATTAGGCTCTAAGACGACAGGTGTTACGAACAGCAACATCAACCCGCGAATTAACGCGAATCTTTTATTTTAGCAGGATTCGTGGACTACCCGTCCGGTGCAAACTGTTGTAGATGTTAAAGAGAGAAGTAGATGTTTCGGGAGTAAAAATGTGACTAAATTTTATTTGACAAAATTCTTACGAACTATCTGCCCTTCTTCCCACCTCCGCCTACATCTCTAAGCGGGAGAAGGCCGATAACACCCTCTAACAGCGGTATACCAAGCCGGGCACACCGCCCACAATCATACCTCGAGACGCGCCCTGCCTCACTCTCACTCTCTCCTGCCCACAGGGTGCCTCTCTGCTCGTAGCTGCACACATGCAGCTGGGCACGAATGCCGTTCCGCTTGGCCGTGATAAGATGTTTTCCAGACTCTCAAGGCGCCATACGCTTCATGCATCCACATAAACCCACCCCAAGAGCGTCTTGTGCCTCTTTGCTCTCTTTATTACCCACTTGACGAGTCAGGGTTTACAAAAAAACGTGAAAAGCATGTGGTGTAGACTAAACAGTACAAAAGTACTTTCACGCCAGACTAAATATTGATAATTTGGCGACAAATATAAAAAAGGGCTCAAACTTGCCTTGCCGTTCACAACAACAGGAATGACTTTTTAACTGTGCAGGATATTTCGCAAGAAAAATTCAGTATATAAGGGCCATCAACCAGCTAGCCAGCCGCCTCCTCTTTCGCTCTCTCTCTCTCTCTCTCTATTTCGAAGTAAACCAGCCGCGATACCCAGAACATATTTGTGAGTCTAAACAATAAGTTCCAATTTTTATATTTTCTGCCTTTCCTTTCAATTCGTTATCAAGTTAGCTAAGATAAGCGAGTTTACTTTTCCAAAACCAGTATGCGCGAGATGGGCCAATTGCTAGCAATCGTCGTAATTGCAGGAGTTGTCTCCTCAATAATGATGTATGCATCTCCAGTATGGCACACTACTTGGGATCCAGAGAATAGCGGCAATCGGGGTAGCGGACACAGTCTCCACCGACGCCATACTTGTGAGAAGAGAAATGGTGCCTATAAATCTCCGTATAATAGCAGCGACAAAGTGATGGAAGGAAGGCTCTGCATACCAGCAGAAAGTAGACACGCTAAATACTTGGCAAGAGCACTGGAGGGATGCTACCTGAGGTAAGTGAATCAGACGCCTAATACCGGACCTCAATACAGGGATAGAACGGCCACATGGAGAGACAAATTTCTGGCTTATCCAGTTTTTGACAGGGCATGGTACCTTCGGAGATTATCTCTGCAGGGTCGGAAAGAGGTCCACGAGTGCGTGCACGTATTGCGGGGAGAAGGATACGGCAGAGCACATATTCTTTCACTGCAGACGTTGGGAGAAACATAGGTCCAGAGCCACGACTGAATGACTGTACCAATCAGCGCGACGAACGTAATAAGCAAAATGATAGCTAACGAAGAAAATTGAAGAAAAGCCCTTTTACAAGACTAACAGAAGGAGGAAACTGACATTCAACTGAGTACAGACTACCTAGTGTAGTTCACACAAACCCTCTGATATCCCACAACTGGTAGTTCCAGAGGGGGATAGAAAATGTATATAAACGGAGGGAAACAAGTATGAGATTGAACACCGTGCGACAAATGGCGCCTCTCAACTTGGTCGAAGGGCCACTTGCTTCGGTTAGTGCAACGCCGGCAACGCGAAAAAATGTGGGAGACAAGGAACCCAGACAGTCAGGTGCCGTTACTTTCGTTACAGTTACAAAAGATTTTTACCTCCAAATAAGTAGTTTTTGTGAAAGCTTTTAGTCGAATTTAAAATACAGCTCTATCTGAAATATTTCATTAGATTTATTCTCATTGGCTTATAAGCTTGTTAACGTGGTTCTGTTTAACGCTGCATCTCTCTCATCTTCACCACCGCAATAGCAAAGGGATTACTGTAAATAAAAATCCACATTAAATTTCACTCAATCCTTTTATTGCTATCTCAGTTTGAAGCGATATTTTGATAACAACGTTATTACAATTTGACTTCTGAATACTTCACCGCATACGTTCATAAAGTAGAAAGATGTAAAAAAATCCCATCGGGTTAATTCCAGCTGGAGTTTGCGCGTGAGCCTGGAAGATAATGTAGGGCAGTTTGATGACGTCGAAAATTCCCAAAAATAGCCGTGTCAGAACCGCGTAGATTTTCGCAGCCGATAGGTAATGACAACGCGGACAAAACTGGTCATAACACGACATCTATCTAGCACACGATGTTAAGCTTTGTGTCAGCCGAACGCAAATACGAGCGAATTGTACCCGCATTTCAACCGAACGGTATCATTTCACTTTTATTTCAGTTCCGGAAAATGTTTTGAAACAGACATAAATCCAGTTATACCAGAGTATTAATTAAATACGTATCTATGACAACACTAAAAGTTTGGTCGTGTACATTTTCAACATTAATTGCAAAGCTTTTAATGAAACAGTATAGTGAAATATTACAATTTTTAATGTTTTATAAAAATCGATTATTTATGTTTGTATTGATTGGCTTTAATAAGAAACGCGCATTAACACCTTCCACGTTTTTTATTGATTGTGATTAAACAAATATGATATTGATATGTATTAAACAAACAATTGTTTGAACCGAATCAGGGATTATTTGCGTTTAATCTGGAGGAATATCAAGGTTTGCCTGCCGAAACTTCATTAACAAATGGATCAATTAAGTCAATATAATCCTTTCAATAATAATCTTAGGTTAATTGAAGTAGATGAAAGCAATAATCCAGACAGAGGTTAGTATTCGATAATGAGGTTTGGCCAATAATCAACAAATGAATAAATGTATAAGCAATAAAATTATTTTTAGTATCGTTATTGTTTAGTATCGTTATTGTAAATTTGTCCTTCCAAAATCTTTGAAAAAGACTTAGATTGCAATAGAGAAGTGTCAAAATGTCGGTAAATACCGATACCTATCGATACCTTCTACTCGTAATTTTTAACTTGTAACTTTTTAAAGTAATTAAATGTTTCTTGGGTGCAAAATGTCATTTATTCGTAGGGATGTTTTGTAAAGCGCAGGTTTATATTTCATATTGTGTCCGACCAATAGTGAACAAATGAGAGGTGTCACAATTTCAGGAATATCGATATTTAAAGTTGCAGAAACGTCAATAGCGACTTGGATTTTTTGACAAGGGAAAATGTTGAGTGCCTTTAACGCATATAGATAGGCCAGTAATCGTCATTCAACAGAAAAAATGGCAATATTTAAATATTCCTGAATAATCGATAAGTCTCAGAAGAAATGGGACATAAATATCGATACCTGTCGAATGCTTATACGCATTTCTAATAGTATGAATACGTATACAAAATATGCGATAAAGGTACGATACTTAACGCCATCGAAAGTATCGAAAACGTCTTTAACGCCATCTACCAATAAAATTTCAAAATATTTTCAAGTATTCTTAATATAACATGTAATAATTGCTAACATTTAATTCATGTGCTTCGTAATTAAACTCCAACTCGATTTTCCAATAATTAAACAAGTCCACGATTTAATGAAACATATATTTAATTGAAACTAATAAAAAAGCTGGCTGCCACCAGCTCGGTGCATCCCTCTGGGCATCCGGCAAACAAATAAACCTCGTTAAGCCTAATTGCAGTCTATAATTTCGCTCCGGCCGCCTGCAATTTGATTTTCCAGCGCTGACACCATTAAATTAAGTGCGATTGAAGTTGGTTTAGTTTAATTCACTCCGTGTTCATTTTTTCCTGTCTTAGTTTACGCTCGGCGAATCTTGATGCAAAGCAAACACTTAACTGAACTGTTATTGCAAAACTATGTAAAACCGTGCGTAATTTATGACCGCATACGGAGGCAGCTTAATTGCCTTCTTGCCTCGTAGGTGGTGATTCTGTCGCAAAGCTCAAAGCTTTGTGCGAGCGCGTGTACGTGCTAATACGTGCCAAAATGCGCTGAAACGCTGAAACTGCACGTGCACTTTCAACGCATGTGCCGATGTGTGAGTTTCATTTGGCTAATTGCGCTAAGAGAACCCCTCCTGTCTTTACGCTTTAATAAACTTGGCGCATACTGCTTGTGTGCCTGCCAAGGCAGGTAGATGCATTATATATTTATTAACCAGCTCGTATTTTCATGGTTTAGAGATAACCAGTTTATAAACATTAGAATATTATATCGTTAAAATTTTGAGATTTCAGACAGATTTCCATTTTCTATAAATTTATTGATGTTCCTTGTTTTCAATTTGTCAGCGATATTTGTAAAATGTATACAGGATACACAGGATACAGATTTGATTAAAACTGAAATAAAATGGGGTATCAATTATATTTTAATATAATGGAAGTATGTGGACTAGATGAATGGGAGGAGTTAGAGCGAGAGCAGGTCTGGTTCCTGAAGAGCTTGATGGGGTTGGAGAAATCGACTCCAGCGTACGTGGTTCTACAGGAAACACAGGGCAGAATGAGCATGAAATGGGAAGCGATTGCAAGAGCGGTGAGATACGAGGAAAGATTAGCACGAATGAGGAATGAAAGGTTAGTTAGGAAGGTGTGGGAGTGGTGTAGCAGCAGGGGGTCCAGTGAGTGGATGGTGAGGCGAAGGCAGGCGTTGGGGATAGGGGCAGAAGCGGAAGTGAGAAGACATTGCTGGTAAGGGCTAGGTGTGGCTAGGAGGAGAGAGCCAGGAAGGTCCGGATGGGGCAGGAATACACGAAATGTGTATTTTGTTTGGCAGGGGTGGATACCTGGGAGCACCTGGTGAGGTACTGTGAAGGACGGAAGAAGGAATGGTTAGAGTGCCAAGGAAGAGGAGGGCTGGCTGTCATCACAAAAATAAGGTTAGAAAAGAAAATGAGAAGGGCGATCCTGCAATGATAATTGTACTGTTATAGATATAGTTTATAGATGATGTATTCATTGTGTTACGTTGTTATTATTTAATTATTAAATGTTGTAAGTGTGCAATGGTTATACTGAGGCTGGAATTCCAATAAAGGTTCTATATACATTTATATTTTAATAAACCATATATCAATTGATTTATAATAAAATAATCTAGCTTCTTGTTTTATACTTGCAACATTCACGTGGATGAATTCTATCTTGATTTCAAATTTGGTAACAGTAAGTAATCGTATGTAATTATTTATATGCTTTTACATATTATGTGTAGAAATATCATGGATAAAACAATAAAGATTTGTGGGAAAATGATATGCATAAAAGTGATAATGAGAAACCATTTCATTGCTACATACAAGGAATATACGAAAGTCTCTTGGACGTCTCTGCGTCCTTGTGACTTCTTCATGTTTCTTTGGACTCTTTTCCCGTTTTTTTTTTTTTCAGATGGTATCTTAAGACACAATGACCTGAATCATCGGAATTGGGCTGCGAACAGGTTGTTAGATGTTCACATTTACATTTGCAAGTTCAAATTTGCAGGTTCAAATCCTGTCGGAGGCATTCATCATTTTCTCTTTTTAATTATTGCAATTCGTGATTAACATCCTAAAAATTGTCTAACGGCGATTATTTGTTCGTATTGATATGTTAAAGATAGCTTCGCTGTGGTCATACTTCATGAAAACATGATGGTAGTAGTGCGATCGAGAATGTAAACATTTCCATACAATGATCTGTTATGAGTGCAGTGAATGTTTTAACTCGTTCCGAGATAGTTCGAGTACCTTTAGGTTGTTATGCGATTTTAGTTGACGATTTATCTGTCCGGGCATATTTTCCCAGTGTTCTTAACTGATCTCCCTCTTCTATCCGTCGATGGTGAGTCCACAAAAGGGATGGATCCGATGAACTTCGTGCCCCTGTTTTGGCTATTTCTCAGCCATGTCATTATATGGTATGCTTTTATGGCTTGGAACTCTCATGAGGGCAGCGCAGTTGTTTTTGCCCAGTTACCTCAGGATGTTCTGGCATTCTCAGATCGTTTTGGTCACCTTACAAGGTCTTTTAATCGCATTCAGTATTGCCTGACTATCTGCGTATAACCGAGTATAACTAGTATAACCAGTAACCTATACATTACTTAATCAGAATCGTTTATATAATGTGCATTTTATAAAACAGGAGTAGGAAAAGCAGTAAATTTAATTCAATCATCAACAATTCTATTAATAGACATTAAATATTATTTCACCAAATATAATATGATTTACATAAAGTAATGAATAGATTATGAACTTATTTCATATTCGCTGTAGTAAATAAGCTGCTGCAGTTGGTAAATTTCCTGCATTAAACTGAAAACTTGGATCAAATATACTTTTCCCTTTTTAGATATACTGCTACTTCGACCTAAGAAAAAGAAGTTTTAGTAACGCGTCCAGTCTATTAAGTCTACAACCTTCATATTGTAACTTAATTATCAAAAACATCCTCTTTATTTATTGTTAGCTTAAATGCAAAAGGTAATAAAGCTATTATTTAATCACCCTCTTGTATAACTATTAACAAACTCAATTTTAACACGTCACACATTCTAATCGAGAATTCTCGATGATTAATCACTAAAAAATTAATCAAACTTTAAACCTCTCCCGTACTATGCTATAAAATTGCCTCTCTCAACACGCAAACACATTTATACTCTGATTTCCATTCCGTCCTTGCTTTGAGAGTCGTTTTTCTCTTGTCGTAGCACATAATAATATTCATTATCGTTCTTTCTCCGCCTTTGATTGATGATTCTGAAAAAACGAGCTGTAAGACCTTAAGTTCCTCGCTGTTCCGAGGTTCCGCTTAGATCTCCCCCCCCCCATACGTTCGCGAAATGATCAATTTCTACACGCCCCTGAAACCGCAAAGCGGAAAACTCAATGCCGTATTTCACATTTCTTACTCGGGAATTGTCCGTCTCTTACACGCCGTATTAACAATGTATGATGAATTGGCAAAGCAACACTCAGCAGAATTGACGCTCAATCCACGTGGACATATGGTTGAACGTATAGAATTATCAACATATGAATAATATATAATATGACATATGTCCGAGTTGTGAGATGTGAGTTTGACCTAGATTACATTCAAGCGAGTAAGTTGAAAACTTGGCCGTGGGGAAAGTTATTGCAATGTCGTTTGGTGTTAAAAAGCATGCTTTATTTCGTGTCCTTTTGACGTGCGTGTACAACGCGGATGGTGATTCATGGCGTTGCATATATCACGTACCAGCAAAGTCGTTCGCATTTGAAATGTCTCTGACGGGGTGTACGCGCCGACATGTGTACAATTGCTCGCGTTTGCGATCCGTTGATAACATGCCACGCGTGTTCCAACGGAAGATACATTCGCGACAAGGAGGTTTCATCCTCGGCGATTAAAGTTATGTCTTTTTGTCTTTCTATCTGCAGCCGGCGTTGCTATCTTGCTTGTTTTGCAAAGTTTAAAACATTTTGTGACTAAGGAAGGAATTTCCTGAAATTATTTTGACAACATATCTTAAATTTAATTAGAAATGATATGTGATTCTTTTGTGTGTTATTCATATGTATTAATACTTCTTAATTTTGAAATTGTGTACAGTATTAATAAGTTTTAGAGAAATTTGGTTAGAGCTAAATAAAACCATAAATGGAATAACGAAAATGTTAAATAAAACGTATCTTAAGTAAATATTTGTCTTTTTTCTATATCGACAAACTTATGCGACCTGCATGTTGAAAAACTCAAAGAGACTCGGAACCAAACAAATGTAGAACCAACCAGGACTGTTTTCCCAAACGTGGAAAACGTTGAAATGATAAACACGTTCACAAATATGTTGACACCGAGTCAACGAGGAAATATCACAAACTAAAACCAAATAGTCTGGAAAAATTATACTGGAATATCAGTGAGAGAGCCGGGATTGGGATTGGTCCTAGGAACTCTTTGGGAAGTGGAATTGGTATAAGATGGGCTGTGAACTGGAATCGGAGGAAAAATTCGGACTGTAATTGAAAGTAAGAACGGAATTGACGCTGTTAGACGACATTTCCCGAAAGTTTATAGGTTAGGTTAGGTAAATTAGGTTACATTGCGTTTCAATTATAATAGGTTAAGCGAGAATAAGTTCGATGTGAAGTTAAGTTGCAAATATAATAGTATAGTACTAGTTTTTGCACTAGTCTGCACTTGTGCAAGTTTTTCGTTATATTTTCGTTTAGGAAGTTCACTTATTATTCTCTCTCATAAGGACATGGCAGTACGTTATGTCCGAGTAAAACGTAATTTCCCCTCGCTTTAATAGGCATTGTTTCTAGGCCTTGTTTACACATATTCAAATTTTCCTTCAAATCAACGGGGTCGACGCGTGAGAATCCCTATGTTAGCAAAAAAAATTAAATTGAAATTATTATTTTTTATCTTCTGTTAAGCCACAAATGTTTGAAACTATTATTGAATACTCATTTTATTTAAATTTAATGTCATAGTATTATTTGAAAGGTGATTTATACTTTTGCCTATCAGTACTACTATCAGTAAAGTCGAGTTACTAGTAAAGTTACTATCAGTAAAGTCATTATTTTTAAAATTCCTGGTTCAGAGAGCCTTGTTGTCCAGAACCATAATAAGCTAGTGAGATAACTCTAAAATAGAGATTTAGAAAAACTCCAAAACCACAAAATTAATTGCTTTTAGAAATTTGGTTTTAAAATATTTATATTTAGCGTTAGTCGGAAGGCGCCGCACCGTGGCTGCCCAGCTATGCTCGAACTGCCAAAACCTACTACTGACAGAACGACGTTAATTCTCAAATTCGCTATGTTAATGTCATTAATAGATTTATGTTTTAATTACACAACTAATGTACATACTACGAGATAGGCCATTTAATCATGTATGTGCTCACATGCAATAATTTACAGTATTGGCGTTTTCAATCAAGTTATGTGGTATTAACTTTAACCCTAGTTTAAGGGATGAAGCCGGAGGAGGTAGGCTATGAAACAAATTTAGGATTATTCTATGTTTTATCTACTATCTGGTACTACTAAATGTATGACCATCCGTGTTGTAGTAAAAGTAAATAAATATAGTAAAAGATCTGACCTTGTCGAAGCACAAACCTAACTTAACCTTATGCAATAGATAAACCAAATGTACTTTGAATCGTTCTGTAAAAGATCACAAAAATAATTCTCCCAAAACTCTAGAAACGAACAAACTTATTGAAACGACAAATGTACATTCATCCACACGATGCCAAGTCATCCAAAATACTCGGTCAAAACAAGGAAAAAACACCCTCTCAAACCACCGTCATATAAAATTTTAAAAATGTTCGACCTCTAAAAGGTTTGGCTCACCGTTATGACAAAAAAGAAATAACTGACACTTGGATTGACAGCACAAGGCTACTCTTATATCCACGCTTCTTCGACTGATATACTGATTGATATACATTCCCCTTTCGCCCATTTTTTATGATAATACAAATTCGAGGCAATTTCATACACGACTACACTTCTTCACGCTTTTATAGCTACCAGGAAAAAAATACCTAGTGACTGGCCAACCCACATACCAGTAGCGATTTTATCGGAAATAACGGAGATACTAATAGTGGCCTGGACGACGCGGCGATCCCTAAATTTAGGAAGTTTGGCATGTTTGCCGAGGTGTTTGTGCGGCCGAATCGGACAAGGGGATGAAAAAAGGTCGAGGTCGCATTAGCACCTCTTCCATGGGAAAAAAGGTCAACCTTTAGGGACGACATTAATAATAATCTGCGGGAAATATCACCAATATCATTATCATTAGTTTAGGGTGTGGTTGGCGATGGCTTCCGGTAATTTTATATTTATTACATGATGAAACTATATTACTATCAAAATTCTTTAATAATATTCAATATTTGCAATATCTTTGTTTATAATACTGTGAAAACTACCATATGCGGAACCTGTAATATACGGAATTCAGTCTAGAACCCGTACCTCCTCCTCCTGGAAGCTTGAAATTTCATTTTTTGTCAATTTAATCATAACGCATACCAGTAAAGATATAAAGATACATTTTTGAGTTTATTGCCCTTCCAACATTCAAAAAATCATTGTCCTTCGATGCTGTGTTGTTTTGACCTGTAATATGCGGAAACCTATCTGGCTGGTTTCACTGTATTTGTATTGAAAGATGAAAATGTCACAGAAAGAAAGGCACATTTTTTGTCCTAGTCACGTTTTTGTTATTTTTGTTATCAAAAACGATTTTAACTTAGAAAGTATACGAGAAATGGAGAGATTGTTTTTTTTTTCAACCATTTTTCTTTCTTCCTTCGTGACTGAAATCATAAAAGAAAGTCCTCTCGTTAAAAAAATGCGTGCAAAAAATTCACATTTCATAAAACCTTCTATTATGGTTATTTTTACGACGTACTTTATTCTGCTATTTGGATTTAAATATTAAAATTACGATATTAATATTTAATGCAAGAAATGAATAGTATTTATAATATTAAAACATCAATATAAAAATAAAAGTAAAATTTTTTCTGCCATCAAATCATTTTCCTGACTGCTTTAGTCATCATAAACATAAAATTACACTACAAAAAAATCCAAAATCTTTTATTTTAAATTTTACATTGCTAAATAATGCGTACACTTTTTTCTGTTGCGTCATATTAATTTTAGGAGGCCTTGACGTCTAAAATAAAAGTAGCTGCGTTCATTAATATGTTTCATTGGTATCTTGTTAAAACCAGCTGCTAGCGATTTTGTCGCACGCATGCTGCTATACACATGTTTCCACCCGCCCCGGCGTGTGGAAAAGCTGCCTTTCAGATTTCTGTTATAAAATCATTTTTCTCGCTGCTTTAATCATCATAAACATATAATTACCCTAAATAATCACTAAAGTCTCTTATTTAAAACTTTACAGTTTGCTAAATAATTCATGCACTTTTTCTATGTTCCTTTATTTTCAAAAGATCGCAAAATTCCAGGCTTTGTATATACGAATTTATATTCATATAAAGGAAATAATATTAATGTAATTCCACAAGAGAAAATCTGTGAAGAATGTTATTTCATTCACACCAATAATTCATTGAATATGTATGTAAATATCTATAGAAAGTGAAATCATATTAGCATTTTTACCTATTCACATGACGCCAAAACGAAAATTTAAATTGGAAATCCTTTTTTTTTCATATTTGTAGGAATAAATTGAAATCTTATCTCATTCATACAGAAAATACTCCCTACACTTACTCAAAATATACTCAGAAATCGCAAGATTTTGGTAAATTGAAACCTGAATCGCTACAGCCATTCCTGACGCCTCGCAAATAGCTCATTTCAAATTGATAAAAATACGCGGCCAAGCGAAATGGTGAGGGAAGAGCAGCGAATGGAGACAACACGAACAACGCACGAACAAAATGGAAATCGTAAAACCACTCGAGTTTGCTCCATATTCATACAAGGCACAATGAAAGCGCGCATAGTTCCAGTGTTTGCTGACTCGGCAACATTCCTCAATACCTCTACAGCCTCCACAACCTCCCCCAGAAAACCCCTTCAAATCCCGCTATTCTTCCTCTTGAACTAAATCAATACAAATCCTTCCGGTTCTATATATCCTGCAAAAACATTATCGATAAAATGCAGAGATAGAACATGTATTCAAAGTTTACAAATTTGAAATTTAAATATTGTCTCGTATTTCTCTAAGGATATCAGCAAATCCTTCTACTTTTATTTAGTATCAATAGAAATTTATTTAATATGTAACTGTAAGCATGGAATAATGGGTGATCCTTCGCACGCGTTACTGCAAAACTGTGCGAGTGAATCCCACAGGCACACGCCGTAAAAACCCGTGTTTATTCGTAATACGCTAAAAGCCGCTGGAATACTGAAAGCTTGACAAGCATCCCTGTTGTTGCCTTAGATGTTCTATTATCTGGTCGGATTCGTATTCTATTCGAATACCGGAATATAGAAAAAGTTGAAACGATTTCTTTCATCCAAGAAATAAAAAAACAAGAAATCAAAACGTCCTATTAATCATTCAAATTGCATAAATTTGGATAGTTACAGTAGAAGAGTTTTTGAGTTTTATGTTTTTACGGTTTTTAAATGATTTGAAAATTGCAGGGAACAGTAATTCCCGTATTTTTCCTCAGGGAAATTTCATTGTATCCTCGTGACTGAAATAATAATAATAATGAAATAAACGAAATAAACTTTTCGCATCATGAAAACTATTCAATAATATAATGTTTATGATTAGAAACTTTGAAGAACTAGCAAAGAAAGAGTTTCAATTAGATGAGGTCAATAAGTCCCGGCGCATCCACCAATATTTAAGTTATCTTCAATGTATCTACAAATATCTCTTCTAATATTGAATTAATTTGATATTTTTGAATGAAATAAACGAAATAAACTTTTCTCATCATGAAAACTATTCAATAATATAATGTTTATGATTAGAAACTTTGAAGAACTAGCAAAGAAAGAGTTTCAATTAGATGAGGTCAATAAGTCCCGGCGCATCCACCAATATTTAAGTTATCTTCAATGTCTCTACAAATATCTCTTCTAATATTGAATTAATTTGATATTCTTGGATCAAAATAAGCAATTAAAGTGTATACTATCTATTTTTGTGCTGTAAGTGGAAGTAATCATCTTTATTCATGGAAGATTTAAATTTAACATAATTATATGTGATATTATGAAATCT
>JAODAC010009670.1:0-26994 GCA_027575185.1 Mimaenictus wilsoni
GATTTGGGATTTGGGATTTGGGATTTGGGATTTGGGATTTGGGATTTGGGATTTGGGATTTGGGATTTGGGATTTGGAATTTGGGATTTGGGATTTAGGATTTGGGATTTGGAATTTGGGACAATATCTTCCCAATCAACCTGCCTGGATTTTCCTAGCAACCTCCTAATATTCCCATAAACTTTTTCGCCGGGAAAAAGTCCAACAAATGCTCTCAATCACTAAAGGTCAACGAACATACTTTAGCCACATTTCTTGAAGTAGTAGTGTAGATGTGTTTCGCCTTAGGAAACAATCCTTGGATCTAAAATATTTTCTTTCAGTTTTAGTTCCAGTGGTTTTCTGGGGTTCCCTGTAAAATTCGTCAGACAAGAAGGCAGACGACAAGGGTACTTCTAAGTTCCCATGGTACTACTAAAGTTGGAAATATACTGCCTGAAAACAATTTCCTACAAATAGAAGACCAAAAATGTACTTCAAACGAGGTCCTTTACTAAGCTCCACACATCCAGAATAGACAAGGTACATATCACCTTCTCGGCAAATTACATCTTCATTAAAGTATGGTGTCTCAGCTTGATGTAACTTTCAAGGACCTCCTATACAATTTGAGCATGATAAGAGAGTAGTAGAGTAAAGAACTTCCAACCATGAACAGTAAAACTTTACTTCAAAACAAATATTTACAAAAACATTCAACCTAATTCTGAATCACGTTCACAACATCTTCCCAATCAACCTGCTTGGTCTTTCCTATCAACCTCTTAATATTCCCATAAACTATAAACTTTGTCGCGGGGAAGAAGTCCAACAAATGCTCCCAATCACTGAAGGTCAGCGAACATATTTCAGTCACATTTCTTGAAGTAAAAGTATAGATGTGTTTTGCCTTTGGGAACAATCCTTGGACCTAAAATAAAAATGTTTCCCTTCAGGTTCTGTTCCCTGTAATTTCCTGAGGTTCCACAAGTTCTTCTGCAGACCCTCAGGAAACTTGTAAATTGATGCACTAGAAACCTGTAAGTTCTCAGTATACAAACTTACTCCTCCAAAACAATCTCCTACACCTAGAAGATCAACAATATACTCCAAATGAGATCCTATACTAAGTTCCACACATCCTGAATATACAAAGTACATAGTCCCGTCCTTAGTACCTTCCCGGCAAATGACATCTTCATTAAAGTAGGGTCTCAGCTTGATGTAGCCAACCACCTGCCGTAGAAAGGCAGAATGACAACCCTGCCAAATCGGGTTCCTTATAACAAACTTCTTAAAGATATCCATCTTGATATCGTACACCAGAGGTCTAGGGATCTCCTGAAGGACATCGTCTAAAAGTAGTCCATCGCAATAGGTCCAGAAGTTTAGAACGTAGTTCGAAACCTGGATCTTCAATCGATACGAGGCCTTCAACCGGATCAGTGTCTGTCTAAATCGTTCAACATTGAATCTATAGGTCATTATTCTCCGTCTGAAAGTGTCCAGGATCTGATAGCAACAAGCCATGTACATAAAAAAGATCGCTCTGGCTACAATCACATACGCAATGAGGATCACTACTGAGGACGTTGAGTCCGTGCAGTGTTTCTGTCCTCGAAACAACCAGATCGACATAGTATTCAACAGAGCTGTAAAAAACCGCTCACTAGCGTTCCCCTCTGGTCCACCATCAGCAAATAGGAAGATAATACATCCCACCAGAACGACTAAAGTGATAACCATCAGACCGAGGCATATCTGCAGAATCAGGGAGTTCTTTGACATGAAGTCATTCAGTTTCGGGAAGTTCAAGAAATGATACCAGTCAGTCTGCGAGGGAACAACTACATGCTCTGCGAGAATATATGAGGCATTCCCAGAAACAGTTATGTATTCCTCCAGAGCCTCTTCCAATTTGTTGTCTATTAACATGTAGAACTCCGAGGTGCTAATCTTCAAGAAGGACACGGGTGTCGTGCAAACGGCTGTGACCATCGACCGTACATACTTAACACTGTCGAAGTTCCCAAAAATGGAACCCTTGGTAAGGGTCGCTATGACATCTCTCGATCCCCCCGACATCAAAGTCACCTCACCTTCCTGCAGGATATAAAGGGAATCAATGACATCATTCACCATAAAGATATTCCTTTCCAACATTAAGCCCTCTTGAAGATGTTCAGATAACTCCCGATGGATATCACTATCAAAACAGACGATGGGGATCAAATCCAGAGTGGGTTTGAGTATAAGAAGTTGGATCTCTTGCCGCAGTATCTTCGATAGTTTGTTCAGGGTCACGTCTTGTAGCAGAGACTGTTGTATGGACTTAATGTGGACATAAGTCAAATGGGTTAGAACTGACTTTTGTATGTAGGGTTTAACTTTCAACGACTTCATATACAATTTGAGCGTGTTTATGGGAGTACTCATGGTGTGTTTAATCTTCATTACTTCATAGAGACTTCCAACGTAAGATAAAAGGAAACCAAAGAGCGTATAACCTGGAATAGAAATCGGTAGAAGGTTGGAAAGCTTAACTTAAAGATGTTCCCAGGGCCTCCAAGGATACTTACCAATGATACTGTTCACAAACCCATAGTAATAAGTATCATAAAGGTTGTTACAATGGGACATTAGGAAATTAAAGGAAACCCTCTTCACACCAGAAAGATAGTAATGAAAACTGGTCTTGACTTCCAAGATAAAGGCATTGGGTTTTGGTATGATATGCTCATTCTTTTCCAGGATCGTCTCCAAGAAGATCGCTTGGGATGATATTAACATGAACAATTGGACTTGGAAATGTATCATGATGACCATAGTATATAAATAGAAAATCATATATCTACAAATCAAAGTTAAAGCAAATGTCAGCAAATATAATTACAAGTGCTTCCATTAACCAATATCTCTAATATGTTAATGAAACATTCCCAGGGTTTACATGTCTCCCGATGTGTTTAAAAAACACTTTCTAGCCAAACTGAACACATCTGAATACATTCTTCCTCTTATATTTTAGTAAAATTCGCACAAAATTTCAGAAATCGGATGTTAACTTTGAAATAGCCTAACTCACCTGTCTCCTGATGTGTTTAAACACACTTTTAGCGAAAGTAAATTGTTTGAGCACATCTAAACCCATTTTTGTCATATCTTAGGAATTCTCTACCAAAATTTCTGATATCGAACGTTAACTTTCGTATTGATATAGATACCGATTACCCGGTGTGTTTAAGCACACTTTCTAGCTGAACTAAACTCTCTCTAGCTATCTAAATACGATGTTCAAATCTTTGACATAATTTTAGAATTTGGATGTTAACCGCTAAAGTTCTCAGTTCCCAATGTATTTAAATCCACCTTCCGGTGTTATTAAGTATACTTTTCAGGAAAGCTGAACACATCAGCATACATTTTCTCACTTATATCTTAGTGACATTTTTCCAAAATTTCAGAAAGTGGGTGTTAATTTTTGAATCGTTGTTATTATAGTCGATTAAACACACCAGGACCAGACTTTCCGATGTGTTTAAACATAATTTTTAACCAATCTGAGTACATCTAAATACGTATATGCTCTTATATTTTGGTAAAATTCAACCAAAATTTCAGAAATTGGATGTTAACTTTGAAATAGTCTAACTCACCCGTCTCCTGATATGTTTAAACATACTTTTTACAGAAAGTAAATTCTCCATCAAAATTTCTGAAATCGAACATTAACTTTCGTATTGATAAAGATACAGATCTCCCGGTGTGTTTAAACACACTTTCTAGGTGAACTGAACATATCTAAACACGTTATTCCAAACTTTCACATAATTTTTGGATATGTATGTTTACAGCTAAAGTTCCCGGTTCCCAATATGTTTAAATCCTCCTTTCGATGTTTTTAACTATACTGTTTCGCGAACCTGAACACATCTAAACACATTTTCTCACTTATATTTTAGCGATTTTTTTTTCAAAATTTCAGAGACCGAGTGTTATTTTTTGAAATGTTGATATTAAAGTCGTTTAAACACACCAGGACCAGACTTTCCGATGTGTTTAAACATACTTTTTAGTGCAACTGAAGATATTCTAAGCCAGTTTTCTCTTATATTTTTTGAGAAACTTTTCTAAACTTTTCTAAAACTGAGCACATCTAAATTTTATTCTCTTGTATTTTGGCGAAAATTTCAGAAATGGTATGTCAATGGTATGTGATTGGAAAAATCTTTAGAGCTACCGGTCGTTTAAACACAACAGGTCACGACCTCTCGAAGCGTTTAAACACACTGTTTGCGAAGATAAGTCATTTAGACAAATTAAGCCAAACTGAGAATGTCTAAACACGATTCTTTTCTGTTATATTTGTGAAAATTTCCCCGATTTTCAGGAATGTTATATTTTCTTTCCAACTGCAGGTGTCCCAATGTGTTTAAATACACACTTAGCGTTGTTTAAACAACGCAGGACACGACTTTCCGAAGTATTTGAACACACTTTTAAGTAAAAATATGCCGTTTAAACAAATTAGGTCACGACCCTCCCAATGTGTTTAAACCCACTTTTTAGCGAAACTGAGAACATCTAAACACGATTGTATTATCTTATATTCTGTCGAAAGTTTTCCATAATTTGAGTAATGGTATACCTTTCCAACAGATAAAGCTACCGATCTCCTAGTGTGTTTAAACACACTTTTAGCGCAAATGAGTCAGTCGTTTAAACAAATAAGTCGCAACGTAAAACCTATCTGGAGGTCGATGTGTTTAAGCACACTTTATACTGATAACAAGTCGTTTAAACACATCAGGACACCGATCTCCCGATGTGTTTAAACAAACTTTTTACCGTACATTTTTGGTTATATTATAGACTTACTTCACGATCCTGTGATTACCAAAAAATCTATCATAGTTCCAAAGTTCTTTGAAGGAACGTACCAGGAGAAGGTACTTAAAGAATCCCACCAGAATGTAATGCTGAAAGGATAGCTTTGACCAAAAGTAGGGAACCTTCATAATGATATAACACAATTGGTACGGGAATATGCAAATTATATCCAGCGTAAACCTGGTTTTGATATAATGGACTACAGTCTTCCGTGGATGTAGGACCAGAACACCCTTCTTGTTAAAGTAACAAACGTGAAATTGAAGGTAGATGTCAATAAGCATGACACCCAAGAAGATGAAATGTGTGCATGTCTCAACCAGAAAAAAGGAATCCCAGAAATAGTAGGTGAAGTAGTCATGCAAGCAGGTGGCCCATACGAAATTGGCCCTGAAGATCTCCCAGTAGTACAGGAAGTTGCCGTATGGAAGTAAGGTCCTCATCATTAACAGGTTCTTGATGGGTCCAAAATATTTGGCTTTATCAAACTGTCGCTTCCATTCCTTGTGGACCAGGTGATGGCGACTTTTGGGAAAGATAAACCAACTGGTATACCGGTCATCAGTAGCGTCGTACCCACTTGCATAGCCAGTGGGTATCTTAACGTGCAACTGCTCGAGGGATATCCCTCTAAGAGCTGAATTCAAACCTGCTAGTTCGTATGACCTCATCGAGTACACTTTGAAGATGTCCTCTGTAGGAATACTGACAAGTTTAACATGAGTGCAAGCTCGGATAGTATAAGGGTAACGGACATGGAGGAGAAGGTTGAGTATCCCTACAGTCTTGTAAAGGCTATCCGACTTTACAAACTTCTGTAAGATCCCCGATTTTGGAGATATCAACATCAAACATCCGTCGACAAGTAGGAACAGCTCGTCTAGATAGACGCCACCTTTGAAGATAATCTCCCCTGGTGGATAGAACTTCATCCGGCAACTCACCGATACCTTCCCGAGAAGTTCATACGTCATCCCCCTGAACAAGGGACAGTCCTCTAGGATCTCTCGGTAGGTAAGTACAGACCAGGAGACTTTCGTGTTCTTACAGGTATGGTTCGGTATGTTCAAAACTCCTCGGCGGACTTCCCATTCCCATTGGCATTGAAGGTACGCCAGTATACGAGGTTCTAGCTCGGTAGGAAGTTTTCGATCGCGGCAGAACTGTCGACACTCCTTTATCATTCTATAGAGTAAACGTGTCTGCGACAATTCCAGTTGGAAGTAGGAGAGGGTACTTCCCAGGATGTAGATCATCATATACAATCCCCATATACCGGCAGAACACAGGAACATGATTTCGCAAATATTCTTGGGCGCGTCCATGTTCACCTGGAAGACAATCTCGGAAGCTTTGACGACAACGATGGCAAATGTGTCCGAAGAGTTGATGGCGAATTCCCGGACTAACCAAAAGGATACACAACTTAAGGTGTAGCTTATTTCCAGAATATAGAAATAATCCATTAAGAAGCCTTCCAACCAGATGTACCATCTCTTAAAGTAGCTGTACCTTCCGAAGGATCGTAACATGAATACTTTGAGTCTGTATATTTTGATGAGGTGGATTCCTAGGTACCATTTAGGGGAAAAGCTGACATCGATGATCCAGTTCCAAGGAAAGGCACTAGCGATATCCACATAGAAATGGAAGCTTTTCAGGCGGTTCATAAATATTTCACGGATGGTAGGTGCATGTTTGTCTCTGACTGTGATTAGTTGTATTGCAACATCGAGGCTATAGATCAGAGTGGCGTAGGTATAGAGGAAGCGGAACTCGAGGGCGTTGGTGGCTTCCAACACAAAGATGTAGTAGAGGTAGAAGAAGTTCACTATGGGTATGCTGATAGTCAGGATGTAATTCCATATGTACAGAATACTGACATCCTGAAGTACCTTCCATGGGAACTTGGAATAGAAGCAAATGTCGTCCATTTGGGTTTCGTCATAGAGCTTGAAGAAAACAAATTATTGCCAAGTAGGAGAAATGTTTTGGGCTATGTTTATGTTTTGGGAACTTACATTGGATAGAACGTAACCGCTATAGGGGCATTGAAAAGAGTTTATTTTGTAACAGTTCCGGGGATGGTAGATCTCTAATTGCTTCTCTTTGCGAAGAAACTTCTTTAGGGTTGGTATGAGATAGGACACACTTTTGGGGGGCCGGAATAGGGTTTTTCGGATGGCATAACGCACGCGATTCTGAAAGAGAGACCTGTAACATTTCTGGGACCTCCTGGATTTAGAACCAGGTGGTCTAAAACTACATAAATTTTCTACGGTCGAAAAGTCTATCGAGGAGACTCTGTTACCACTTGGTCTACTGATCGTGAGAGCACTTTCAGGGACTAGTTTCACCACTAAGCAAAACTAGCCCATATTATCCTGAAGTTCATTAGGCCTTCCCCGACTAGGACCAAAAGGACCAACGGCTTAATGTCATCCAGGTTAAAAACAGCTTACTATATCCCTACTACCACCTGCTCCACAGGCAAGGGCGCCAAGAACCCGTAGCATTACTTCCATAAAGTTGGGCTACATTACCCAGGAAACTAGTGGCTGTTGCACTATTACGATCACAAGGTACAAGAACACTATGTCTTGCATTTCTAAAATAACTAAGGCTAAGGGCACTAGGTCTTAAAGTAATTAGAACAAGTAATTAGTTATTAAGTTATTATTACTCCTAGAACCAGTAGCACTAATACTAAGAAAATTGGTACACATTAACCTGAAGACTGCGAGGTCTTCCATTTCTAGGACCATAAAGGGCAAAGGCACTATGTCCTTCTGATCTGAGAATAACTTAGTAGAACACTACTACCAACTGCATCCATTGCTCGTGGAGCAAGTGTTCTTTAAACGAGTAGCACTAATTCCAAGGGAAATTGTGGACTACTTGGTCCTGGGAGAGTTTGTCTCCCAATTCCAGAACTTATTACTTCCTATCACTTACTCCACAGAACGTACTCTGTTACTAATCCTAAGTAATACTATTCCTCAGGAACTTGGACCACAAGACATCATATATAGTGGAACCAGAACATTACCTTAGCTTTATCCTGAAACTTCCTCTTCGCCATAAGCCCACACTCCGATACAATTACCCTCCACATATTCGCCATCGTCAGACTATGCAACAAGGTGTACTCATTGGCAACAACCGTATACTGACTGTACATAGGATACATGAGGTTGGTGTCCCCAAAGGCAGCGCCGACACCTAGAGTCAAAACCTTCCCAGTATTATCATCGTGGATCAGAATGCCAACACTTCCTTCTGCGACAAAGTACAGTTTGTGTAGCCGGTCCCTATGTTTGTAAACATACTCCCCAGCTTGGTACTCCTCAGTATGCATGAACATCGTGATCTTCCTAAGGAACTGCTTCGATTCATGCTGAAAGACCCAGCTCTGGGCCAGAGCAAACCAGAAAATGTCCAGCATCAAGTCTGAAGCAAGACTGTGTGGTATCATATAAAGTTGTTCATCGATGTCAACGAAGGGACTTCGAACAAACTGTCCCCAATAGTACATTTTGACTTTCGTATACTCTTCAGTGTTCCGCTGGAATTGAAGGTAAATGTTCCTCAGATGTCGCGGGTATCGCTATTTTAATAGGAATTTTGATGGCATACTTACCATCTGTTTAACAACCTGTGAAATCATCAGCCGATATTCAGTGTCGTGCTTTTTATCATAATGGTACCGGATACAAGTATCACAGACCATAAGCATTTTGGCAGCACTTCCAACTATCATGGTAATTATCGCAATCAGTATTTCATAGACGTTAGCGGTGCTATTAGCTCTGTAAAGGACCAAACATAATATCCATTAAAAGTTTCATGAGAGGAACCTAAAAGGGAAGATCCTACCCATTATAAGACACAGCTCCAAGAATGTAATGGTTTGAAAGGAAATACCATTTCCAAGGAGTCAGATATTCCATGTCATTTAGCTTGTAGATTGTCTGGGACAATTCAGAGTTCATGAAGGTATTTCCCGGATTGGTTGGCCCACTGCAGTCCTGTATAAGGTATACTGTACTAAGTAAGGGCAAGGGGAATCTAATTGGAAAGGGAATAAAGCATACCCAACATGTCAAGGCAAAGGCACAAGTTGAAGTGTGGAATATGAAACCGTAGAAAAGAATGAAGTTTTCCAGATAAATAAGAAGACTTAACTGCTTCTGAGATAATGCTACGGAGAAGAAATTGAACAAAAACAATCAAGATTCTTTAAAAATTTGCTTTCGGACTAAGAAACTCTGGTCCGAAATGGATCTGCAAATGTCCAGATATCAACTGGTCTTAAAGTCAATCTACACATGTCCTTAAATTTTTTGAGCTATTTTAATTCTAGAAACCTAAAGGAAAATAGTAAGGACCTCAGGGTCTATCTGGAACTAACTCCTGGATACTGTACTGCCGGCTAAATTAGATAAACTAAAACTAATATAAACTGGTCTACCTAAACTAGTCCCAATCTGATCAGTGCTCCTGATGAAATTAAATGAGCTTTTTTTTTCTTAGAAATTTTGTCCGGACAAAGTTATTAGGGTTTGGCATGAATCTATAAGCGTCCGGATATCAGGTCGCCTTAAAGTTAATCCACTGACACCCAAATACCATTGCGCTATCCCAGTTCTAGGCACCTAAAAGAAAGAATTAAGGACCTAAAGGACTTCCTGGAAGAGAATCCTTCATAGTCTAGAGCTCACTAAATTAGGTCAACTCTGACTATTCTAAACTGGTCTATCTAAGACCAAGACTAATCTAGACACCCAAAGTCAATCCTCTGATATCCCAAGAACCTTTAGATAGACTAATTTTAAGAACCTGAAGCAAGGGTCAAAACTCTGGTACAGATTCCCTGATAGTGAAGATCACCGGTGATTCGACTTTGGCCTAACTAGTTTATCCTTAAAGAAATTTATTCCAATCTGATCTTGTCCCAATAAACTGATCTGAACTGAACGATCAGACTTGACGTCATCTAAATCTATCTGCTCCTGAATTAATTCGTGGCTTCTATTGATACCCAGGCATTTTGACAGAACCTCCGGACCAAAAGATATCTTCAACAATCAGAACCCTATTTACCATAGAAGTAAAACATTCTATAGCATCGCAATAAAGCAATTACTGCCCGATAACTATTGTACCACAGAATCGCAACACAGACGAGACCAGTCATTTCAAGACCCAAAAAAATGCCTGAAAAATACTCCTCTGAAGTCACGTCTTCTCTACATCAGAAGATACCCACCAATGATCTTAGTATGATAAATAGTCTTGACCAAATGCGTATAAATTAGCTGACAAGCCAGATTGAAGATATCAATGAAGACAATGATATACATTGTCAGAACTGCATAATATATTATAACATTCTCCGGAGTATTCCTGTAGAATATTGCCTAAAACGGACCAGGAACGATACTAGGTATGGCCTTAACTGATCCCCAGCTATCATATTGATAAACTGATCGACTTACCGCATAACTTTCATAGATGTATAACACAAGAGCGTTGAAAGTAAAGAAGAAAAGCACTTGCAGGCTGAAGCTGTAACGAACAATTAATGGCTCAGATTCCTTGTTAGCAAAGGGTGCATCGTAGGATATCTCAGAGTCTTCGTAATATTGTTCTACGAAGCCCTCAGACCCATGGAGAGGTAAGTCTAGGCTTATTGAGGCTTCTTCTTGGATATCTGTATTCATGGTGAAGATTTTTGGGTTTCAGAACTTGGACTGAAGATCAGATCCCACTATTCAATGTGGAAGGTCTGGAAGTGTTCCGATCAAATAGGATTGTCTTGAAGACACTAGACACATCTCTAAGATCTCTAGGTATCCTTTGAACCTGGGATGAAGGACTTTTTATGACTAGGTCCCTGAAGTTGTTTGGACTTGATGAGACTGTCCAAATTTCATTCACGTGAGGCTAGGTCATCAGGAACTAAGTAGAACTAGATGAGGAGATAAGTTAGTCATGTCTACGTTGACAGAGGATTTCTTGATTCCAAATTTGGTATAATTACCTTGGTACAACCTTCTAGGTTCAGAAGAAGGTTTAGGTGCCTTTATAGTGAGAAGTCAGATCAGGCAGGAAATTAATTCCTGGACGAATGGAGATCACAAATTTGAAAATAAAGAACTTCTTAAGGCTAGATAAGAATAGTCCCAAGTTATGTTTAGTCAACCCAGTTCAGATCTGATCTGAGAGACTCTTTGGATTACCCAGATTTAGAGATAGGTGCGTCTATTTACTTGGGACTTTTCGCAAAAAGTCTTCAGATCTCCTAAAATGTACTGGGTCGAAATAGAAGTAAAGCCAACTAAGGAGTAGGTCAGAACAACTGCGAAAGATATAGCATGGTGATATCTAGACTCAGATATAATCATCGTTATGCTATTTAAACCAGAGAAACATTCCAGATAGTAAGCCTCATAGGATTCATCATAGGAATCCTCTAGAAGAAAGCTTCGAATCCTCCAAAGAACTCACAGTTTATAGGACAAAAGTTACGAGGCACTGATCCTCTTGTGGTTAAGTCTAGAGAAGTGGTTAAATAGAACCCTCAATAATTTCAGCAAGTGACAGTGCCAGATGTAGAATGTTCCAGTGAGCTGATCTTCCGAATTACCAAGTTCCTTAGAAGCTCTCAAGTCCTAAGTCCAATGTGGTCATCTTCAAATAATTATCTCCAGTTCTGATGTTACTTGTAGTCTGAAGGCATAACACTAAGATATAAGGACCAATTTGATCTGATCTGAATTTCTACTATCTGTTGCAATGACAACTACTAATTTTAACCACGATGATGCTATTCCAGAAAGAGCATGGGAATGTAGAGAGAGAGAGAGAGATGGATAACGTTAGTAGGAAGGCGACGTCAGGTGTCATAAACCGCTCATTATTATTAAGATATTATTGTTAGGAAATTCCAATACTAGTTACTTCCAGTTGCCTCCAGTACTGATGTCATTGGTAGACTGAAGGGATAGCCATCATGTAGTAGTACCTTCAGATGTTTCAATATGTATCACTGACAATTTCTAATTTCAACTTATATCCACTATGATAATCTTGTCAAGCAAGTTTAAGGAGTCACCACCAGTTCTGGTGATTTTAGTAAACTGAAGAGATAGCTATCAGATACTAGGACCTTGCCTAGGATCTTTTCCTTATTGCTCGAGTTTCTACTAACTGTAGCTTTGACAATTTCTAAATTTGTTTTTGCCTGATATTGACAGCATCTCTATTATGATATTCATTGTTTTTTGCAATTCCCTTCAGAACCTACTGTCACGGGTCGAGGTTTTGGGATTCATCTTTGTAACTTACTGATAATATTGGGGTTCACTCGCTTGGCTTAAGCTACCGTGACTAAACCGAGATAATAAATGAATTTGGATTTACCACTTGATCTACGACGCTGACGTACGAGGACGTATGGAATTTGCACCGATTGACATGGTGGCTGTCGGGCTGCTGGACTCTGGTTGTTTGCTGATGGTTGAAACCTAGATGGCTGGCCACTAACTCAGTAACGACTCGGATTTGTAGATTTTACAAGGTTGATTTATTACATTACTAACTTATTACAGATAGGGCGCGACGCGTACAGTAAGCCCTCGGAGAGAGTTCTCGAGACCGTTCCCTGAGAGAGTTCTTCCTTAGCACTCCCCGGGTTTGATCTTATATAGAAGAAATCCGTCCCCTGGAGTTTGGGAGTGTCCGGGCGTTTTCCTTAGCACGGGGCCACTGAGTAAGACTCACGCGCACGCGCTATGCGTTGGCCTCTGCGGCTTCGAAGTTTGTCATCGTGGTGGATAACTTGCTCGCTATCATCCCATTTCCTCGAAGTGTTTACTCAGCTTTGGTCACCCCATGGAAAGTTAATGTTTCCTATCGTCTGCGGTGGTCTAAAGACCTTCTGTTCGTTATATTAGAATACCGTCTTAACGTGAATGTAATTTTAGATAAGTATTCCAGATTTATCTTTATATCATATGTGATTACAGATGTGTTCTTTTACTTTCGCGACACTACTTAAACCAACCAAGAAGAACAACTCAGAGTACTTTTTTTCTCTCAACATATGAAGTGATGTAATTTCACTTGTAAACATTCCACATTAAATTTCCTATCATCAAATTGACAAAATAACTGATAACATATAGATTAACATAATCTTTATTACCCATTGCGTAATCTTGACCTATCACCCAAATCACCAACTGATCAGCTCACACTTTCTAGTGTAAAGTGACCCAAGTCACTTGTTAGTTAAGTTAAATTACTTCTAAAGTTTTTAAATCATAGAAATTTTTGAAGAAAATATGTTAAGGAATATCAGTAAACTTCCAAGAAATGGACTTTTGAAGGCCCTAAACAAGGACGTCAGAAAATACAGTTCCAACGCAGCCAAAACTTCCCTCTTCGACTTCCATGTTCAGAAAGGTGGCAAAATGGTCAATTTCGGCGGGTTTATGTTGCCGGTTCAGTATGCTGATCAGTCCATCAGTCATTCCCATATTTTTACGAGGAACAGTGCTTCTCTGTTTGATGTTTCTCATATGTTACAAACGGAGATACATGGTAAGTACAAATGGGGTTCTGGGATTCAGGATGTTCAGGGTGGTCAGGATGGTTTCATTGTGTTCCATATGTTCAGGATAGGTTCAGGATATTCTCCTGTTTACTCCAGCTGGACCTAACGCTGCTGACGCTGTGTTCAAGGTTTTCTGGAGGGATTCAGCGAGTATTCAGGGTGTTTCTGAATAGCCTGGGTGTTTAGGGTGGGTTCAGAGTGGACATATTTGGTTTAGGGCGTTCAGTGTATCAGGTGTTAATGGTTCGTTCAGAGTGTTTAAGGCGGTCAGTATGGGTTCAGAGCTTCAGGGTGGTCAGGATTATTTAACCCATGTTCAGGATGGGTATTCAGGGCGCTCCTCGTAATCAAGGGTTACAAAATTGATTCAGTATTAAAAAAAATTGATTGAGTGTTAACGATGTTCGTGTCGGGTTCTAAATATTAATGATGGATTTAGGAAGGTCTGGTTGTATTTAAGGTATTCAGAATGTGTTGAAGGTGTTAATGATTGATTCAGAGTGTTCAGAGCGTTCAGAGCGTCCAGAGCGTTCAGGGTGGTCTGGATCGGTTCAGGACGTTTAGGGTGGTCAGTATATTCAGGGTGCTCTAAGAGTTCAGGGTGTTAATGATGAGTTCAGTAGATTCTGCGACATCATGACTAGGGTCCAGGGTATTTAGGAATGGTTCTAGGAGTCAATGTTGTTCAGAAATTCGGAATTCAGGCGTTGAAGGGATGCAGGGTTCAGAGGATCATAAGATCAGGGGTTGAGGGGTTCAGCTATTTGGGATTTTAGAGGTTAAAGCATCTAAGTCCATCTAAACCTCTCAAAGTGGTTTTCCAAGAAAAGTTACTAAACCTTATAATTCTTTCAGGTAAAGCCTGTTGCAAATACATCGAATCCCTAGTAACCGCCAACATCCAAGATTTACCTCATGGTTCAGCCACCCTGACAGTATTCACAGATGAAAATGGAGGTATCCTAGATGATCTGATCATAACCAAGGTAGCTGATAATCATCTATTTGTGGTCTCAAACGCTGGTAGGAAAGATCATGACATGGCTCATATGAAAAAAGGGCTGGAAGCCTTTGAAAAACGGACGAATGAAAAGATTGATATCCGTTTCTATGATCCGTCCGAACGAGCATTGCTTGCTCTGCAAGGACCTAAAGCTGCTGACGCTTTACAGAAGTTAACAGAGGTTAACCTGAATGATTTATACTTTATGCAATCCACTGTGGGGACTGTGAGTGGAGTTAAAGAGTGTAGGATTTCAAGATGTGGGTACACCGGGGAGGATGGCTTCGAGGTTTCCATTCCTGCTTCGGAGGGGGATTTTATTGCTGAGGAGTTATTGAAGTCTGAGGAGGTTAAGTTGGCTGGTTTGGGAGCAAGGGATTCTTTAAGGTATTTGAAGGAAAAAAATGATGTGACCTTGATCTGCCTGGACACCAGAAAACCCTAAAACTTAAACCCATGAAACATCTTGAACATCCTGCACACTCTGAATAGCCTGAACGCATTCTGATCATCCTGAAGCCATCAGTTTCCCCTGATCGTCCTGATAATATCTTTAATACCTTGGAAACCTTGAATACAATGAATACTTTGAACCCACATAGAACAATTTAATATATCCTTGAATTGCCCATCATGAACACCCTGAATATCGCTCGATCATATGGCTCAATCCGAACTCATCATGCCCTGAACACTTCCTCAACATCCTAAACGCCCTAAAATCACAAATACATTGAACTCCTTGAGTACAATCAACATGAATGCATGTTGAACACTCTGCATTCCCTGAATACCCTGAACATCCGGAACCCATTCTCATCTCCTTGAACCCATGCTAAACACCCGGAATCAATCCAAAATGGCTTGTACATCGCCAATCTTCTTTAACATCCTAAACACTCTAAATACCCTGAATACTCAGGAACACCCTGAGTCTAACCCATGTTCTCTGAACTTACCTAACCTCCTATTCAATCCTTTAAATGACTTTATTAATGTTTCAGACTAGAAGCTGGGTTATGTCTCTATGGTAGTGATATAACAACAAAAACTACACCTGTAGAAGCAGCTCTTCTTTGGTTGGTAGACAAAAAACGTCGTGCCTCAGCAGATTTCCCTGGGGCATCCAGAATCCTGCAACAAATCAAAGACAAATCCCAAACGAAGAGAGTTGGTCTCATTTCCAAAGAAGGCCCACCAGCCCGTCATGACGCAATCATAGTTGCCTCTGGCAAAGATGTCGGAACCGTGACATCCGGTTGTCCAGCTCCATCAATGGGCAAAAACATAGCAATGGGTTACGTCCCCACAGAGTTATCTAAAGTCGGCACTGAGCTTCAAATCAAAATCCGTGGCAAACTCTATGCCGCTGAAGTTGCAAAAATGCCTTTTGTACCAGCGCATTATTACAAAAAATAAATAGTTTCTATCGCCTATAACTTTATCATTCCATCTCTTTCTACTTACCTATACCTTTAGAATAATTATTGCTTTTTGAGGTAGGCGGCAACATCTAGTAGTGAATTACCAAACTATAAACACAAGGCGGTAAAGTAGATTCCTATAAAACGAACTTAGAAGAATTCTATTCTAATACTCGGGGGCGGTAGATGCGCATGCGCCACGCGGCAGTCTGACGTCAGACCGGTGGCGGGTGGTGGCGGCGCCACCCGCCACACATCAATACGCACCGCCCGCGATCGAGGCGCAGCGCCAGGGCAGCCGAACCGCCGCCGAAACCGCCGCCAGCCAGCCGAACGACGCGCGAACACGCGAAACTGCCGCAGAGTGCGCGCCACCACCCCCACGGAGTCTGTGCCCAAGCGTCGTGGCCGCCCTCGAAGCACAACACCAACGTCGCCACCTCCCCGAACGCTAACGAGTGTGTGTTTGTCCACCGACATTTGCAGTGCGCTAGCTGAAAACAACGTCTGAGTAACATGTAAGTTTGACCTTCTCATACGCCGCTCCCGATCACCTTAACCTACCGTGTTATATATCATTTTGTAGAGAATTTATCCTTCTTCAATAAGGTTAAAGACTCACTTTTGAACATGTTTTAGTATTGACATTATTTAGGAAAAAGGAGGAAAGAAAATTTTATGAACCAATTATAGAAGTATTGACTTTCAGAACGCTTATCGCCACCCCCGACTGCAACACCCCTATCAAATTATACCTCATTTTATAGATAATTTAATTGGCTTTTACGCTTATCATACTAATTTTTAAATATTTAAAATTAAAGTCCTCAGAGGCAAAAATATAAACAATTGATTTTTCAAACTTTCAGCAAAAATCTTTTACTAAACTTTGAGCCTTGATTACACCAAATCTATTAGCCCTATAAAAACAAACTATATATCATTTGAAAGAGAATTTTATCAGATTTCATGCCGTTATACTTAATGTAATCGAAGCTATAAAATTCAAGATATCAATAAAAGAACCAATTGTTGATTTTCAACACTAAAAATTGCCGTCTTAAGGCACTTTAGTATCCTTTCTAAAAGGAAGAAATATCATTTTTGAAATGTAGGTTAATTAGGTGAGATTATTATCAAATATAGGCGAGAATTTGATATCATCCTGAGGGAAATGTCAAGTCGCAGCCGATTTTCCTGCAGCAACGCAGTAACTCCCCGTAACAGGAGTATGGAAAATCGATTTTTATTTCCTTCCTGCTCTCTTGCCGCCCCCGCGGCTGCCTCTACCGCTGCCAGGCATCACTGTTGCGTCGGCGCGTTCTGTCTTTGGAATTCGAGAATTTCACTTGTATAAATATTACGTCTGGAATGATCTTTGTACGTTTTAAATACTATATTTAAAAATGATATCATTTGTTGAAGAAACGATACTTTATACAATCTTTTTTTTTCTAACAGCATGTTTGTATTTTTTTAAGTATTTTTAAATGGTTTTAAAGGGTTTTTTGAATCCTTTCAAGGTCATTCATACTAATATTTAGAAAATGGTATCATTTTTAAAAACTAGTTTACAAAAAATTATAGAGGTGAAAACATGTGGTGGAAACGCATGACTAATAAACGAGGACATGCTCGGGAAATCGATAAACGCGTTTCATTTTCCGTTTGTCCTTAGAATGTCCTTAAAATCGTTTCATTTCATTTCTCCAATAAATTATGGTATTTAAAAGAGGATAGCATATGTACAATTTTTAAATTATTTGTTTTGAATGTGTTTTCAATAGATTTTAATTGGTGTTTTAAAATATGATTAAAACATGATCTTTGATGATTAGTTTTTGGTTCGTTTTTTGTTTAAAGGGCTGCACCTGGAGCACCCGAGAATTTGGGCCCTCCGGAGCCGCAGACGGGGCCCGATGGCGAGGTCATCGGGGGGCCGCGTACCCCTCAGCAGATCGCCGCTCAGCGGCGGCTACAGCAGACACAGGCGCAGGTCGACGAGGTCGTCGACATCATGAAGACGAACGTCGAGAAGGTGCTCGAGCGTGATCAGAAGCTCTCAGAGTTGGACGATCGGGCAGGTATGCTAATGATACCTTTCTTTTTTAAATATTTTCATATCTTTCAGAAATCTATAGAATATTGTCAAAAAGTTATTGCAATTTTAAAAAACTTTAATCAGTTATTCATTTTGAATGTTAAAAGACAGAAACTTTGCTAGTGTTTGAAAAATTGACTTTCAGGAAGGTTATTGCCACCCCCTCTTGAAACACCCCTATCAAGTTATACCTCATTTTATAGATAATTTAATTGTATTGATTAATACATCACTTCATTTCTGAATATACATATACATATGACCCCAAGGGGCAAAAATATAAACTATTCCATTTTTGTAATTCTTAGTAAAAAAACTTTTACCAAACTTTGAGCCCTGATTACGTCAAATCTATTAATTCTATATAAACTGGCTATTTATCATTTTAGAGGCAATTTAACCGGCTTTCATATGTTGCCAGCTTTGATGTAATCCAAGCTACAGAACGCAAGTTATTAATAATATATTATATATGTTTGTATAGAGGAATAAAAAGGAATATTTTTGAAGTTTGAAAATATGACTTTCAGGAAGGTTATTGCCACCCCCTCTTGAAAAACTCCTTTCATGTTATACCTCATTTTATAGACAATTTAATTGGCTTCCAATGCATATCAATTCATTGGTAAATATTAAAATTATTGCCTCCAAGGGCAACAACATAAACGATTTCATTTTTCAAACTCTCTCTCTCTCGCTCGAAAAATCTTTTACCATATTTGAACTCTTATTACATCAAATCTATTAACCCTATACAAACTAGCTATATATCATTCTATAGAAAATTTGCCAGCTTTCATATGTTTCCAACATTAATGTAATCCAAGCTATAGAACGCAGGTTATTAATAATATATATTATACAGATTTGTATAGAGGAACAGAAAGGAATGTGCTTTTTCATGTTTGAAAATTTGACTTTCAAGACGGTTATTGCCGCCCCCTCTTGAAACACCCCTATCAAGTTATACCTCATTTTATAGATAATTTAATTGTATTGATTAATACATCAATTCATTTCTGAATATACATATGCATATGACCCCAAGGGGCAAAAATATAAACTATTCCATTTTTGTAATTCTTAGTAAAAAAACTTTTACCAAACTTTGAGCCCTGATTACGTCAAATCTATTAATTCTATATAAACTGGCTATTTATCATTTTAGAGGCAATTTAACCGGCTTTCATATGTTGCCAGCTTTGATGTAATCCAAGCTACAGAACGCAAGTTATTAATAATATATTATATATGTTTGTATAGAGGAATAAAAAGGAATATTTTTGAAGTTTGAAAATATGACTTTCAGGAAGGTTATTGCCACCCCCTCTTGAAAAACTCCTTTCATGTTATACCTCATTTTATAGACAATTTAATTGGCTTCCAATGCATATCAATTCATTGGTAAATATTAAAATTATTGCCTCCAAGGGCAACAACATAAACGATTTCATTTTTCAAACTCTCTCTCTCTCGCTCGAAAAATCTTTTACCATATTTGAACTCTTATTACATCAAATCTATTAACCCTATACAAACTAGCTATATATCATTCTATAGAAAATTTGCCAGCTTTCATATGTTTCCAACATTAATGTAATCCAAGCTATAGAACGCAGGTTATTAATAATATATATTATACAGATTTGTATAGAGGAACAGAAAGGAATGTGCTTTTTCATGTTTGAAAATTTGACTTTCAGGAAGGTTATTGCCGCCCCCTCTTGAAATACCCCTATCAAGCTTTACGTCATTTCATAGATAATTTAATTGGCTTTCCGAGGATATCAACTTATTTCTGAATATACGTATACATATGCCTTGAATGGGCAAAATTATAAACTATTTCATTTTTGCTATTCTTATCAAAAAACTTTTGCCAAATTTTGATCCCTTTTTATATCAAATCTATTAATCCTATAAAAGTAGGCTATATATCATGTTATAGAGAATTTTACCAGCTTTCTTAAGTTGTAGACACTAATGTTAGCCAAACTCTAAAATGAAATATATAAATAAAATATAAGGAATACATTTGAATAGAGCAATAGAAAGGAATGTTTTTAATGTTTGATAAATTAACTTTCGGGAAGGTTATTGCCGCCCTCTCTTAAAATACCGCTACCAAATTATATCTCATTTTATAGATAATTAAATTACCTCTCTTGCTTAATCAATCTATTTTTAAATAGTCGAAAATTAAAGCCTCCAAGAGTAAAAATGTAAACTATGTCATTTTTGAAACACTCACCCAAAAACTTTTACCAAATTTTGAGCCCTGATTGTATCAAATCTACTATCCCTACAAAAGTGGCCTATATATCATGTTATAGAGTATTTGACCAGTTTTTATTTCTTGTCAAGTTTAATGTAATTTCTACTATAAAACGGAAGATATCAATAAAATATACGACATAAATTTGCATAGAGCAATAGAAAGGAATATTTTTAATGTTTAAAAAATTGACTTTCGGGAAGGTTATTGCCACCCCCTCTTGAAACACCCCTATCAAGTTATAGCTCATATTATAGATAATTAAATTGCCTTTCTTACCTTATCAATTTATTTTTAAATAGTCGAAAATTAAAGCCTCCAAGAGTAAAAATCTAAACTATGTCATTTTTGAAGCACTCACCAAAGAACTTTTACCAAACTTTGAGCCCTGATTGTATCAAATCTACTATCCCTACAAAAGCGGCCTATATATCATGTTATAGAGTATTTAACCAGTTTTTATTTCTTGTCAAGTTTATGTAATCTCTATTATAAAACGGAAGATATCAATAAAATATACAATATAAATTTGAATAGAGCGATAGAAAGGAATGTTTTTAATGTTTGAGAAATTGAATTTCGTGAAGGTTATTGCCACCCCCTCTTGAAACACCCCTATCAAGTTATAGCTCATATTATAGATAATTAAATTGCCTTTCTTACCTTATCAATTTATTTTTAAATTATCGAAAATTAAAGCCTGCAAGGGTAAAAATCTAAACTATGTCATTTTTGAAGCACTCACCAAAGAACTTTTACCAAACTTTGAGCCCTGATTCTATCAAATCTACTATCCCTACAAAAACGACCTATATATCATGTTATAAAATATTTGACTAGTTTTTAGTTTTTGTCAAGTTTAATGTAATCTCTTCTATAGAACGAAAGATATCCGTAAAATATACAATGTAGATTTGCATAGATCAGTAGAAAGAAATGTTTTTAATGTTTGAAAATTTGACTTTCAGGAAAGTTATTGCCACCCCCTCTTGAAACACACCTATCAAGTTATACCTTATATTATAGATAATTAAATTGCCTTTCTTACCTTATCAATTTATTTTTAAGTAGTCGAAAATTAAAGCCTCCAAGAGTAAAAATCTAAACTATGTCATTTTTGAAGCACTCACCAAAGAACTTTTACCAAACTTTGAGCCCTGATTTGAACCCTGAAAATTGGTACAAATCTTTAAAAATTCCGATAAGGATATTTGATAATTATAGATAAGAAATAAAAGGGTTTAATACGACACGCATTGTTGTTCCAAATCAAAAAAAAAAAGGAAAAAATGTATCACTTCTTGTAAATTTTGATATTTTATAGAAAAACTAATTCCATTAATATCATTTCAGATGCTTTACAACAAGGCGCCTCGCAATTTGAACAGCAAGCTGGCAAGTTGAAACGAAAGTTTTGGCTGCAAAATTTGAAGGTAAGTTTGATATGAATTTACCCGAAATAACCAAAAACAATACAAATAAAAACTAAAAATGGTACCAAAAAACTTACCAAACTAAAAACTCTTGATCCCGGTTTGATAATATGAAATAATACTAAATAATGTTCTCATTTACAGATGATGATAATAATGGGCGTGATCGGCCTTATCATTATTGTTATTATAGGCAGTAAGTACGATTTTCCCTCCAAAACGTTACCATTTTACTTAAACTTACGACTGCAATCATCAATGTACCTTATTTTTCACTCTCACTGTCAATTTCAAGCTCACTTTACTTTGGCCCTTACAAAAATGCAAAGCAAAAAGAAACATCTCATAACCATTTCCCCAAAAAAAATCCAAAAATTACCCAAAAACAAACAAAAATAATTTTAAAAAAGTTACAAATACTACTAAAAAACAACTTGTTCTCCTCTTCTTTTTCAGTGAACTTCATGTAATAACTCAAAAATCAAGTCAATGCAAACAAAAAACTTAACCAAACAAAAAATTGCCATCAAAAAACAAAATTACCAAACAAAAAAAATTAGAAACTCAAAAAATCAACAGCAATCCTTCGTGCGTGCAATTGCAAGTACAAAAGTGTGTGAATGTGTGTGTGTGCTGATATGTTTAGGCTCCAAAAACAAAAGATAAACACAACCGGTTCCCAATGTTACCAAAAAAAAAAAGTTACCAAAAAAACTACTAAAAAGTTACCAAAACAAAATTGACACAGTCGAAGAAACACAAAAAAAGCGTACGAGACGACTCGGTAATCAAAATCAAAACATATTTTTGTACAACCCCCTTGTATCTTTCGTACTTCAGCATTTAAGTCCCTCTCGCCCCAACCCCCTGTCTCAATATCAAATGACCCTTTAACCTCAAACTTTACAATGATTAAACAAACTGTTGCAAGGCTTTCCGTGTGTATGTATGTGTACGTGTAGACTTTTGTTGCCGTCTTCTATGCAAGTCTTCATCTTCATAATCTCCCCCCCCCTCCTCCTTCAAAAAACAGCTGCTTTCCCGTTTTTCTTTTTTCAATTTTCCCACCATTTTTTTTGTTATTGGTAACAAGATGGCCGCCAGGCATGTGTGTACCTCTCTCTCTCGTACCTGTTGCCACTTGATTTAGACGATGTTTAGACGTATGTGTAGCAGACTGTGTGTGTATTTGTTTCTCTCCTGTGGGATGTAAGATATCAAAGGAGGAACGGAGATATCATTTTCTTATATCCCATTTTCGTTGGTGTTCAGTGTTAAACTGTGAAGATTCGGTGTTTTTGGTGTTTGTGTCGCCATCTATTGGCGGATATTTTCTTTGGTGAGGTTATGTCTAATGTGGTATTTGTGTTATAGTGAAATTCATGCCGGATAACCAACAGCAGGCGCCGTATCCGTACCCGCCGCCGCCGTACGTGCAGCAAATGCCGCAGGCTGCACCCGCTCCGGCCACCGCCGCCCCTGCTTCTGGCTAAAAGTTTACCTTCTTAACCTCTCAACCCCCTCCCCCCACACTACCAGGAATAAGTGAAGAAGAAACAGCTTGTAATTCTGATAGACGTCTATTTTGGTTTCACTCACAATCAGCTGTTTTTGGTTTGATAACCAAAAAAAGATTGGGGGTGGTTGATATTTTTCTGAAAGAAATTCGTTTTTGGGGCTTTTCGTATTTTATTGATTTTTTGTTTGATTTTTGACAGATGACAGTTAGTTGACAGCTGAGAGTTTAGAGTCTGTTGAGAGATGTCAGGACAGTTGACAGTTCTTTGTCAGATGTCACTTTACTGTTGTTAGGGTCATTGGCAGTTGTCAGATTATAATTGGCAAGGCAGTTGACATGCCAGTTGATAGTTAGTGACTGCTGGTCAGTTCACAGGAGGAGGAGATTTGTGAGTTGTCAGTTGGCAATAGTCAGGTTAGTTGACAATTAT
Source organism: Mimaenictus wilsoni (assembly GCA_027575185.1). Taxonomy (NCBI): domain Eukaryota; kingdom Metazoa; phylum Arthropoda; class Insecta; order Coleoptera; family Staphylinidae; genus Mimaenictus; species Mimaenictus wilsoni. Next base: position 23,675 of record JAODAC010009670.1, read on the forward strand.
CGGGTCAGTTAACAGTTGGTTGACATATGATTGTTGGCACAAGTTTGATAGCTATCCGTTAAGAGTGCTCAGGAAAGTTGATAGTTGTCAAGCCCTTTCACAGTTTTTGACAGCTATCAGATTGCAGTTATCAGGTGACAGCTGGTCAGTGGACAGTTATTTGATCTGAGCAGTTAGGTTAGTTGACAGCTTGCAGTTGGTAGTGATTTGACTGCAGATAAATAGCAACCGGTTAGTTGATAATGTAACTGACAGTTGAAATCTGGTCAGGAGACATAGTAGTCGTCAGTTAGTTCGCAGCTGTCACTTGACAGTTACTTACAGGTTTAAATTGACAATTAGTTGACAGTTGACCCTTGACTGTTGTCAGGGCACTTAACAGATAGTTGATAGCAGTTGCCAGGTGACAATTAGTTGTTAACTGATCAGTTGACAAAGTAGTCAAGACAGTTGCCATTTCATTGACACCTGTCAGTTAGTTATTAGCCAATATTTGATATATATTTGACAGATGTCAGTTGACCATTTCTCAGGGCGATTGGAACTGACCCCAAGGACAATTGCCAGTTATCAGTTATTTGAAAGCTATCAGTTGACCGAGCAATAGCCAATTTCTTGGCAGCTAGTCAGTTGCTAATAAATTGTCAACTGAAGCGCACCGAAAAAAGCTGACTGTTCACAGTTGCCGTTTGACAGTTAGTTGACAGTTATGACAACAGCTGTCACTTATCATTCTTCAATTTCACCAAATTTCAATCAGAAAAATACCAACCCCCTTAAAACAAAAGCTGAAAAGAAAAGAAAAAAACATCAATCAACAAAACACACCAAATAATAAATGTACTCTATATTTATCGATAAAAGCAAATGGCAAGAAGACGTGAAACAATAATTCGCCATCTTAAAAACACTAACCTCAAGCTAAAATTTTGCAATTCAAACAGTTAATCGCCTGATTACCTGATTAATCACCAAACAAATCGAGAAATTATAAAACTGTGTGTACATACATGCTTTTTGCGTTTAGAGGTTACAATTAGAGGTTATGTTAAGAAACGCTTGACAAAAAAAAACAAAGAAAAACCAAATTTCAAAGAACGAAAAAACGAAATACTATTAGTTAATAAACATTAACACTTAATGATTGCTATTAATTATTGCTACTACAATGAGATTTATCGTATAATATCGTGTAACTAGAAGGAACTAACCTTAAAAATTGTGTAAAGAATGGAAACATAACCACAAAAAAAAAAGAAAAAACAAAACCACACGAAATATGAAGAAAAGTTGTTGACTTGAATGTGTTTTGTTAAGATTTTTCAAAAATGAAACAAGAATAACAAAAAAAAGTTTCGTTCTTAAGATTGTTACTTGTTTTAGCTTAGACTATTTTAGGTCTAGAATTTTTAGGTTAAAAAAGACGCTAGCGACACCTATACACAAAAAATGGAGACAAAAACAATTGAAGAGATTGAACAAAAATGAATAATGGACAAGAATTAAATGTAAAATACTGTAAAACTGTACTTATTACATACTTATATCGTATAAATAAAAACAATTGAATGTGTTAACATTACAAAAAAGAAAAACAAGAAACTGATTACACGGCGTTTGTTGGCGTATGCGAATATTATCAAAATGGCAGGTTTTTCCCGCACTTTTGAGAAAGAACGCTCGCGCTTTTTTCAAAGCGTCCTGTGAGGTTATGTGTGATGTCGTCAGCCTATACAAGTCAGCCTTGATGCACCGACAAATTTCAAAACCAACTAATAAAGAAAAAGTGGAAAACAAATCGGACGACAAAAGAAAGTTGAACTCGTTACACACTTCTGTCTTCTGATTGCAAATTCGGTTGAGTTTGAGTTTTGGGTTAATTTTGTGATTAATCTAGATTGGGTAGGTCAGTTACTAAGGTGCATAGGTGCACATTCTTATTTGTGGATATTGGTTAGGCTTTGGTTATATATTTCTGAGAACTAGATTTTGTTTAATATTGAATTGTAATTATAATTCGTATTTATAAATTTGAAAATACTTGAAATATTTAAGGAATGATTGTTTAATTGACGTTTAATTACATTTGAATATTGTGTATTAATGAATTTGATGATTTTTTTTAAGCGATCAGTGTAGATTTGTGATTATATCGCAGTATCACTGGTCGATTATGTTCGATTGATTGATGATTATTATGAATAAAGTTAGAATAGCATGTCTGCGTTTGTATTGCGTGATTTTTGGCTATTTTTCGGGTGTCCTAACCAAATATCAACCACCAATAGCCAGCAATTTCGATGGTTGATATTTGATAGTTGATATTTGCTGGAACAATGACAGCTAATTCCGGCTGGTTTTGAAAGAAATCTAGTAATCAGCCTTCGGTATATGGAACATCGAAGTTAGGACGAGAAGTTTTAAAAGCCTAGGACTAGGAATAGCGTAGCGCAGACGACGCGACGCTACGCTATTCGCAGACACCGAAGACGGACTGCAAAAGTTAGTTCGAGAAATCGTCAAAAAAACTTCTCAACCAAAAAAACAAAATGTATGGTAATCTCCAGAATACCCAGCAGGGCCAAAATTGTTATTAATAAATAACACAACCATTGAACAAGTCTCGCAGTTCAACTAACTTGGAGTAACGATTTCTAGCTGGGGAAATCTGGCAGAAGGCGTCAGACAACAGGCCAACAAAGCAGCGAGAATATCTGGATGCCTTCGGAACTCGATATGGAAGACCCGGAACATGTCTATAACCATCAAAACCCGTATATATAATGCCTACATACGACCAATTCTAACCTACGCCGCGGAAACAAGACCGGACACCGCCCTCACCAAACGTATACTCAGAGATGCACAACAGATGCAACAACAGAGATGCACGCGCTAAGAGCAATAAGCGGACTAACCATCTGGGATAAGAAACGGAATAGCGATATTAGAAAGAGGTGTAATGTACCAGGCATAGTGCGATGGACAAGAAATCGTAGGAGGATGTGGAACGACCACGTTGATAGGATACAGACTGTTCAGAACCGCGAAAATACCAAGGCCACGCTCGACCAAGGTAGGGTTAGAACCTAAGATAGGCGGACTTGAAAAATCACGGTCGCCATTGAACTCCACGCCGGAAGTGCAGAAAACGCTAGCAAGCAAAAGATGCTAGCAAAACAAGAAGTCCCAAAATAAGACTTAATTCAAACACAGGCTTGGACTACCCGTCCGAAGGTGTAGACGCAGAAATCGACTAGTCAGTTTAAGCTTCTGTTAACAACTGAACTTTATTTACAAGTTTTACAAACAAGAAATCT
>JAODAC010009681.1:0-26980 GCA_027575185.1 Mimaenictus wilsoni
AAATAGTCTGTAAGTTTAAGTTTTTACTTTAGTACCTGACGATGCTGCAAAGCGAAACGTACGTTGTACAACTCTTGAAATAAACCTGTAAAACATACATTTGCCATAATTCATTCACCAACATTGAATACAGTTTTCCTCCCACTGGTTAATTGCGTTGTTGCAAGAAAAACAAATATATTCCTATATTTTCTAAACAGAGGTTAAATAACTGTAAGTTAAATAATGATTGATGATTTACTAGGTTGTTTATATAGGTTACCTAGGCTCATACCAATTAAATTAAAAATGAGACTGAATTAAGTAATCTTTAGGAAGTATTTACACTTTATTTGACGTGTTCTTAGTCAAATACTATATGCACTTATTGAAGAGGTTACGAAGGTTATATTAGGGTTTCATTACAAGTACTAAGGTTAAAAGTTAACTTTTCGAGCTATGATATCCCTGGAATTCAAATTTGACTATACAGAACTTTTTGACAGTTATTACAACGAAAATGTCATTGTCGAAAACAAAGTTTTCCTCGCCACGTGGAGACCAATTAGTCATTTCCTTCTTGCAGGAAAAAATCAATACACTTCTCATGGTTTCCCAAACTATGTAACTTAGTGCTGATCCTGTATTGTGCAAGAACGACTAGACTATTCGCATTAGCTGCAGGAACGTACGTACATTCGTTTTAGTTGCAGGATTATCGATCGCAATGCAACCCACACGGAACAGAATCAAAATCGTTAAACAGCAACTGCAAACTGCATCCCAAAGAAGCGAATTCGCGTGTCATAAACCAACAATGCTCCCCGAAGGCGTTCAGCAGGAACACGGCAAACAAGAAAACAATGCCGCACCGCACGAGACGCAAAGTGCCGTTCGCCGGGTGTCGTGCAGGAAGACATCGGCAGACCGTGACCATCACCATCATCGCCAAGCATACGCCTCGCCGGCGAGGTGGGGGCCGCACACACGTCCGAATGTCATCCTCTCGTCTACCATATGAGCACACATTCTACGCCAATGATTCATAGCCAACCTAGAACCGAGCAATCAGCAAGTGGCGAAAACATGACTTGTTTCCCGATCATCTACGACGGCAGCGCGTTGTTATCGCTGCGCGCGCTACGGCCGGGACACTTCCAATTGGAATCGCATTCGCCGCACGCTGCAGGAACGTGTGGCAGGACTTTGCAAGACTTTCGGCGACCGGCTGACTTGAACTATGGCCGTATAAACCAGCAGGACTTACCTGAGATGCTCCTGTGGGGTGGATTTTCTGCGTACTCCCGTCGCCTTGGCCTCTGCCTGCTGATAACAATGACACTGCACACGACACCGGTAGGGTTCTTTTTTTATTGCTGCGGACCACTACACTCGCGTTTGTTCTGCGACGCCCCGTCCGGACACGACGACCACCATTATCCGTCTCGGCTGGCGCTGCTGCTGCTACGGCGACCGCGCAACTCGCTCGCATACAGCCACGATGACGTAATTGCCGACCCACACGAAAGTCACTTCGATATTCTTCGTTTACATTCGTATTTGTTAGAATTACAGCAACCCAACATACACATTTTTATTTTTTCAGAAAAGGATAATTTGATTAATAATTATCTTTACAATTAGCACATAACTTTCTTTAATAACTTAAATTCATTTAATATCACCGACTGTTAATTGTTATTTCTTAAAATGAATACTTCAATTTAATGAAATATTTCCGGATCACTTCGGTAAAGCTCGTTTACATTCGTTTCTGTATTGGCAAGCCAACATACATATTTCATATTTTTATTACAAAATAAAACTTGCTGAAAATTAGATTACTGACAATGAATTAAAATTCACATTTTAAATAGATTAGCCCATAATTAATTTGATACCATTGGTTTTTGCTGGTTACTAATAAAACTAAAACATTTAAACAAACGTAATATTTTCACGTCTCTATGAAGTACCGTTAGATTATAATAGTGAACATTAGATGACTTAAACTTAGTTATTAGCATAATCATGGTATGCATGAATTAATTTCGTTTGCAAACCGTTCTAAAAATTCAATGCGAGTTTTTAGAACGTAATGCAAACGCCACATGCCGTAAAATGTCGGATAAACTTATGTCAAGGTCACTTGTGTCAAAATTATTCAGATAACCTCTCCATAACATTGAAATTAACACACTTATCAATTCTAATTGAATAAGTTGAACTAAATTAGCTTAAAACAATGCTACGTGGAATAACAATGAGTTTGTTGCATTTCAACGCGGTGCAGCAATCACGTACCAAGGCAAAATTGGTTCGGAATACGCCGAATTGTAGGTAACCTCAAAGTATCAATTGTTCCACAGATCATAATCATTGTATTTATCTTGTTTATCGCATCCACGAGTATATTGGGTTGCAAAGAATGTTTTTTTATAAACAAAAAAAAAAACAAATTTCAATTTTTATCTCTATGTAAACGATGAATATGGCAGAATTGTGGTATCAAATGCCAATTGTGTTTTCACATTATTTTTCTGTGACGACTTATTTTGCGTTTTCTACTTTGTTTTACATGATATAAATGAAGACGCTTTGGATTTTCTTGTTTTTCAGCAGCCTTTTTCTTTTGCTGAGTAAGTTTGATATCTCCGTTATTATTATTTTAAAATTAATTTTACGATTTAGAATTTAGCTACCCTACGAGTTTCTGTAGTTCGGTATGCTTCAAGGATGTGATGAAAGCGGTCAAAAATAATACGTTGATTATTGATATACGACCGAAGGCAGAAGTTGCTGATACTGGTTTGATTGAAACCAGTATTAATATACCATGTAAGTATTTTAATTTATCATAACCTAGTTGTTGGAAATGTAACCTAAAACGGCAATGCAGGGTGTGGGTTAAGACTGTACATCACCTTAATTTAATGTTTTATATTTTTGACTCCTAATTTACCTAAACTCATATTTAACATAATTTAATGTTCACCATAAATAACTAGGGAAAGGCGTTTATAGGTTAAGCGAGATATTGGGATAACCATATTAATTTTCCCAATTCTTCGTCGCTTAACCTACATATTCTGTGGTGTATTAAGGTCACCTGGGTATCCTAGATTCTTCATTTCTTATTTGTAAGGAGCCTAGAAAGTATCGAAACTTTCATAAGATATCGATAAATGGGTTTCAAGGAAGCTCCTCTCGTTTGAGACTTAGGTCACCAATGTCCCAAGCCCCCGAGGGGTCCTTGCTCTATATGAGCGCTCTCTAGAGAGGGGTCCTTTTTTCCTAGGGTCCAAGGCACGTGTCTTGTATTGTACAATTGTCAATTTTGTATATTACTATGCAACCCCTTTTTGATAAGAACAACCTTATTTCTTCGCACTTTACAAGGTACGGACACTTCCCCCACCGAATGTCCTAATGAGCAACAGTAATGAATATATAAAACCATCCCTAGTCGAGCTTCTCTTCATCTTTTCTCCTTCATAGTGGTGGACACCCTAGGGACCCCTCTCGCCCATTTCTTTCTTATTCCCATGTTAAGTGTTCCCATCTATCCCCCACAGTAGACATTTTTGAAACTCTTCTCACATTCACTTCTATCCTCTCTCTTCCGAACCACAGGTTGCTCTTTCGGCGGACTTTTTCTCTGCAGCCAATATATTCTGGCATCCTCGCGACAGTTGGTATCGCCTGGTACCCAGGGTTATATGAGCTTCCGCGGATGTGACCCTGTCTAATTTGTGCCTCCACTTCATGTACTCTCACCCGCATTAACTCTTTTTACGATCCTCCATTCTCCCATACCTGCCTCACCGCAGTCTCCGATAACCCACCACCCTCATGCATCTTTCTCCTCTCAGCCTATGCAATCCTTGTACCACTTACTCCCGACATCCAACGATCTAACCAAACTAAACTAACCAAACGATCTTCTCCTATTCTTACTAGACTTTCCTCATGTCTTATTGCCCTACATCTAGACTTCAATGACCCACAGTTATAAACTAATGTGCCCCCACGCACCGGCCATACAAAATATAGAAAATAAACCTAAAATACGCCATTGCCACCAACATAACAACAAAATGTCATTTTTAAGGACTAAACTTAACCTGAAACTGACTCTACTTAATCTAACATTAACGAATGGACATCCAATACCTCAAAAAACCTAATTTATTTTCACTAAATTTGTATTGAAATTGCATCTGTGTAGTGATTTGCTTGCGGGCGAACATGGATATGAGTCGGCATGATTTCAAAGAAGAACACGGACGTGTGAAACCGCGCGCACACGCCCTTGTTATCATCACCGGTGACGCTGGCAGGCACTGTAAAGAAGCCTGCAACATCCTCAAGGCGGTCGGTTATAAAAAGTAAACAACTTGCACTATTGATGCACTGCCGCACTTAAATCACTGTTTGCCTGCTTGCAGGGTGGCCGAGTACATCGGCGGCTGGGAAGAGTACGATATGAAGAAGAAGTTCTGCAGTCCTGGGACGAAGCTACCGCCGTGCATGAACGACACTGAGGAGAAACCGCCGAAGCCGTGCGGCAAACAACCCGAAACACACAATCACCAATAACCCAGCAACGACGTTTTGTAGAGCAGGCGTCGACTTTTCTAGCTTAGGTAGTATACAGCCAGAACCACACATCCTGCATTGATATCAAATTACGTCTGAATATATATTGTAAAAGTTGAAGTTGCTTAAGGATAATGCTCCGTTTTTGTTTCAGTAAAGTGCCTCAAGGAACAAATGACGCTCAGTCGAAGACTCTTTAAGGATAAGTTTAATAGGAATATGCCAAAAAAGAATGAACTTATTATATTGGCGGGTGCTTGCAATCTGCCTGCAGATGATGCTCTTCAGATTTTGGTAGATTTGGGATTTCGTAGGTAATGACTTTTCATAACTCTTAAATTCCCGATTAATATGATTTTGCCTCATGTAATGACTAAGATTTCCTTCCTCTTGTATAACCAAACATAATAGAAATGTTGCAGAGATTTTCACATAACTTATCACCAATCATAAGTTCGTAACATGTTTTATAACCTCTGTCAATCCGTCATATATATATGAGGTCTACCTTAAAAATTCTATGAACTTTGGACTCCTTAAGCCCCGAACATGTCGGATGACTCATGCTTCATTGCACCTTCCACAAAGACGATTTTCGACTGAATCTGGCTCTCCCATGACAGCCAAGGGCCTTCCTGCTAAGTGGCGCTCCTTCATCTGCCTCTTTTGCTAGCGTGTACGCATTCACATGTTACCTTTGGAGTATCGGAGGACCAATCACCGAACTTTTTCGACATTCCTCGCACATTCCTAATATAACGTCATTTCTTTAGGAGGTGTGTAGCGTTGATTTTTATAGGTTATCTTCATAATATGAAAGAGGCCAGCACTACACATCTCCGAATCCTGTCAATTACTATTAATTAAATGTTTTATAACCTCTGTCAACCCGTCCTATAGATATACGAGATATGCCAAAAAGTTCTGTGAACTTTGGAATCCTTAAGCCCCGAACATGTCGGATGAGTCACCTCACTGCACTTTCACAAAGACGACTTTTGACTCTATTTTGCTCTCCCATAACAGACAAGAGCTTTCCTGCAAGGTGGAGCTCCTTCACCTGTTTTTGCATCGTATTATTTTGGCGTATTCAAATGATGTTACCTTTGGGTATCGGAGGACCATTCACTGAACTTTTTAGATACTCGCACATACCTAATATAACCTCATTTCTTTAGTGGTTATGTACTGTTGATTTTTATAGGTTATCTTCAAAATCTCTAAAGAAACAATACTATTCATCTCCTAATCCTGTCAGTTACTATTTCTACAAATAGCTTTTTTTGACGTTTTAGAGTATCAAGCTTTGCCGGAGGTTACGATGAGTGGAATCGCCTTTACAACACCTGTGCACAACAACCTCCAGAAACGATCAATTCAACGTGCGATACGAAATGCGACACCGAAGTAAAAAGAAGCAACTATTTATCGTTTTGAAGAAGAAAAAACAATACAGCTCAATATACTCGTGTCGATAAACATTCTCGTTTTGCTGCTCTAAATATGTGCATAGTTCGCTCAGGTTTCATAATTCCTTACTGCTCTACTTTCAGTTGTTCAATTGTTAAGCACAACCATCGTGCGAAGCATGCCTACGCAGAATCTGCCCGCCGTTGTTGATTTCCAGCAGGTGAAGGATCTTCAAGGAGAGACACTCATCATCGACGTGCGTGAACCCAGCGAGTTGAAGGAATGTGGAGTGTTGCCGAATAGCATTAATATTCCTCGTAAGTCACCTGATGATGGTTTTGTTTTAGGTGACTTTCATTTTGATTTTTTAAATATTTATTGTTGATTGATTGGTTGAACAGTTGGTCAAGTTGAATCAGCCTTCAAAGATCTGTCCGATGACGAATTTGAAACAAAATATGGGTGTGCAAAACCAGAGACTTGCGACGGGATGGTTTTCAGTTGCAAGGCTGGTGTTCGCAGTAAGAAGGCAATGAAGATCGTTGAGAAGCTTGGATATACTAAGTAAGCTCTCTTAATAGACACCTATGTTATAGTTTTAACATTTGCCATTTCAATCTATAATTTGTTTAAATTGCAATGCACAATGTTATTTGCATGAAATTATCTTAACAAAATCTTCTTTATCTTATTTACATATTCACGACAATCTATAGAAACAATTATAAGCAGTAAAAAGGCAATGAAGATCGTTGAGAAGCTTGGATATACTAAGTAAACTCTCTTAATAATAGACACCTATGTTATAGTTTTAACATTTGCCATTTCAATCTATAATTTGTTTAAATTGCAATGCACAATGTTATTTGCATGAAATTATCTTAACGAAATCTTCTTTATCTTATTTACATATTCACGACAATCTATAGAAACAATTATAAGCAGGGCCGGCGCTAGGTTCCTCAGCGCCCGCATGCAATTTTTTATCCCAGCGCCCCCTATCATTTTAAAACTTTTTAACAGTTTCTTATCATTCAAATTATATATAAAATTACATTAAATTTTTTAATTAATATTTAAACAATTTGGATTTAGTACACAAAAATTGGATATAATGGTTTTAACACCTAATTCTGCACATATATCATTCTCAATGATAATTAACGCCAAACTAGCCTATCTTGTGGCATAGTTGTTCTTACGTAAGTTTTAATCAATTTCAATTTAGAAAAACTACATTCGCCGTTTGCTACAGTAACAAGTAAAGTTATCAGTATTCTTAAGGCAATTGAAAAGTTAGGGACAGCTAAATTATTGGATATAATATAATTAAAAATATCAAATCGATTTCGAATATGAAAATCATTCTTCTGAAAAATATCCCGGAAAGTACACAACTCATTAAATAACTCTATTGCATTAACATCCATACTGACGCCGTCTTTTAAACTAATCTCTAAATCAATCGTTGGAATATTTTCATAAAGATTCATTATTAATTTACGATAATTTATTTAAAAAATCGAAAATTTTGAAATATATCTTTAATTATTCAAAACGATCGTTTGTCGAATACAACGCAATACCTAAAAGCGAATAAAATACATTGATTTTAAATTTATTTAGTGAATGTTGAGGCGATTCGTCAACATTTTGCTTCGGCGGCTCTTTCAAACGTAAAATTATGTGTAGGTACTTCTGATATCACATTACAAACAAAATATGTATTTTATGTATCGGTATTTATAGTTAAGTTGGATTATTTATGATAATTCTCGTGATGGCTCCCCCTTCGACGAGGCGCCCGCATTACCCGCATGCATTGCATGCCCGTTTCCGCCGGCCCTGATTATAAGTGTATAAGACCCATTCCTTGGTAACTTCTAAATTTGCTGTAGACTCTATTTTGCCCTAGTTTGTCATCACCATCCTAGGCTATGGTACCTATCCTAACAGCTATGAGAATACTACTATGATTCCAGAAGTTATAGGGAATGGACTATACATATCCGTCTTAATTGTTTTATGACTTAACATGTTTTGAAAATAAATTATTTTTTTACAGTACCAGCAATTACCTAGGAGGATTCGATGATTGGCTCGAACAAAACAAGAAATGATCAAAATAAGTGAGACCACTGTTATCTTGAAATAAATATAATCTACGCCTGTTAAATGTTCTCAATACCTCTTGTTTAGACATTTAAGCAATAGAAGTTAACTTTAATTAAATACTTTCAACCAACAATGACGACTTTAGATTAGATCAACAAAAAACGTAGTATTCCTGGCTGAAGGACCAGTGTGTTCGATGGCCAGATCTCCGGGCCGAATACATATTTTACTCTTTTAAATCATGGAATAGTTGATCAAAAGCACATCAAATAATGAATGTAAATTTACATTCATTATGTAATGTAAATTTACATTCATTATTTGATGTGCTTTTGATCAACTATTCCATGATTTAAAAAAGAAAAATATGTATTCGGCCCGGAGACCTGACCATCGAACACACTGGTCCTTCAGCCAGAAATACTACGTTTTTTGTTGATCTAGCTTCTCGTTGTATGTGAGTGGAAGTTGTCAGTGGTTTCTTGTTGCGTGTACGTGGGTTGCGCATTGCGATTGTTGAGTGATTTGAAGATGTGATATTTGTCGGTAAGCGTGAATCTATTTTAATAATAAATTCACATTAGTGCGGTACCCACCCTGGGATTCGAACCCGTCCGCCCGCGTGGTTGGCGGAAGCGCTACCAACTACGCTGGGCGCTTTAAAGTTTCTGAGTTAAATTATGTAATGTTATTTTTTATATGATTATAACGCAAAAACAGATTTATATAAAGGAAGTTATATTATGAGATTATATTATTAGTAGGCACGTCAAAATATATCTATCGATATACGGAAAATGTAATATTGATATTTCATCGATATTCAGAATTCCATAATTATCGGTAACAAGAATTTCGACCATTTCTTGACATTCTACCGAATTGAAATCCATCTTAAAGGTAGCAGGTCTCATGTGACCAACTGGAGGTGACCCAAGTCGCAGAAAGCTCCCGCCTGTGCGACATTAGTGATCACGCCTCTATTGGTATGTTTTTAACAAACATGCGATACTAGCAAATAATATTTTGTTATTACCTGGCATGTCTAGCGATAGGGTGCCGGTTAAGTGCAAAGGATTAAAACCTAAACAGACTTCTATCATACTCAGGGCTTACCCATGTTTCGAATGTGACGTAGAGCAATTAAACCAGATATGGATCCAATAAGAATAATCTTTTCATGTGAGTTTAACAAATTTCGGTATTTACTGATGATATTACAAACTGTTTAATTGTATTTTCGACCTTTAAATTTCGCGCCATACCCTGTCATGACTTTCCAACATAGATAATCACTGTTAGTGGTTATGTCTGTTCTACATTTGTAAGAACAAGTTAAAAACTTAACCTTTCAAAAAGAGAGATTGTATCTTTTAAGAGTTCAAAAAACATGTTATACCATGTAAGAATTCAACAAAATAAAAAAGAATCAATTCGATAAATACCATAAACCCAGATTTATTAAATGAATATCTACATTAAGTCAATATCAGCTATTTATTCTTATCAGCTAGTTTACTGCTGATCATCTCCTTGAACTGTCCCAGGATAAGATTCTCCCGTTTCGAACGCTCTTCCTTGCTGAACATCGCCAACGCACGTTTCTCATCGGCCGAGTAGATTTGATTTTCCTTACGGATACGCACAGCCTCCATACGCCGATGTCTGCTGCCAGACATAACATAACCTTGCGCCTCGTATACCTCGATTTCGCTGCTAGTGAGGCCAATCTCACCACGTCGAGGAATACGCTTACCTTCGGCGACGTACGCAGCCATAGCTGCACCTTCACCCGGAAGTAAAGCCTTACCCATCTCCTTGTGTGTTAGTGCACCACTGTGTGATTTCAGTTCGGGCCCTACGACGCCATCCTCGGAGGCTGCATCGCTTTCTGATGATGATCTACGTGGTTTCGCCTTCGCAGAGGACGAGGTTTTCTCCACCCATTCATCAGATGCATCGCCGGAGTCTGAAGAAAAGGATGTGGATGCACGTCGCTTTTTCTTCTTTTTCGATTTCTTAGATTTCTTTTTCTTGTTCTTCTTTTCCTTCTTGTGTTTTTTGGATTTCTTTATCATAGATTCCTTTTTCTTTTCTTCTTTTTTGTCTTCATCACTTGATGCACATCTGAAATAGGAATATAGACGAAAAACCGTTAAAATTTCAAGTCAAAAGTTGCACCTTTTTGACGGAAGATTTTTTTGGCAAAATCTCTAATATCAACATAATACAATAAAAAATAAATAACACCAATATATGTCAAAACAAAAACTACTGGAAAAATTCTTTCTGACAAATAGAAAAGTTGCCTATCTTACATCACCAAACTGTCAAATTTAAACCTAACAATAAAAAATTAAAAACGGAAATACTTACAATCCAGGCGGCGGTGATGATCCCCATACAACCGCACAACTTTGTAACCCCAGGATTTCCCGCTCTTGACGACGCGCCTCGAAGAATTCCTCTTCTTGCGAAAGATTCTTATGCTTATGCATCCCACCAAAACTCCCATTGTTCTGGCTACTGCTAGCGTTATTTCTCTCATGTCTTTCGTGATGATTACCTTGATCTTTTCTGTATCTACTTACGCTTTCATCACGTCGTTGATGACTCTGACTGCGATTATCCCTGTTGTGTTTATCGAATGTATTACGTGTACGCGATCTGCTCCTGCTGCGACTTCTGTGTCGATTCCGTGAATGTGACGGACTCCTGGACCTACGATGCCGATGTTTATCTCTGCCACGATCTCTATAATTGCTATGGCTTCCATGATTTCTATGCTGCATTCTTGGTGGAGAAGAATCACGTCCCATTTTCCATCAAACAGGCCTTGTTTAGAAGTTTCACCACTATGTATTAACGAGTGTATTATTACAACACGTACATGTTAATACAAATGCTAATCAACACTAATTTTAAAAGTTTAATATGAGTTTAACAAATTGCATCAGCACAAACGTTCGCAAAAGTTTTCTAGTAGAAGCAAAAAAAGTGAGGTTAATTGTGTTTTGACTGATGTAGGGATTCTAGGGAGTTTTGATTTGTTTAGTAACTCTTTGTCATTTTTTTAAACGCCAAAATTGTAATATTTTAAGTTTATAAATTAATTTGAACATATTTAACATTCATTTCTATAAGCTTATTACCAGATCGAGTTTACAAATTATCTCTTCAAATTGTTGCATACTTTACCATAAACCAATAAGATGACATTTTTATGTGTAATCAATTTGTTCTAAAAGTTTTTATACCCACAATTTTCAACAAATTTACTTCTAAATTTAGTGATGAAAGTGAAATGACGACTGATAATAATACTTGTAAGTGTGAATCAGTATCTACGATAAACATTTAACGTTTGTTGGTAACTGATTAATGAAATTGTTATGAATAGAAATAATAAAATAGCAAAAATGATGAATGTTGAACAATGAATTGATGTAAAGTGATGAGCAATATTTTCAACTGCATTAGCCTAAATGCATTGCAATTTATGACTGTATTTGCATCGTTTTCAGCCACTGGCGCCTCGTGCGCACAATGCGTAATGCAATTCGAAGAATTTCCCGATTTCGGACACACACAATCATCGCCTTGTGTCGCCGTCGCTACATTTGGGATGAATCATCATACTCCGGCTGACACTAGAAAGATGCATTCCACCTAGAACGTTAGCCTAACAAGTCGTTTTTTAATACAAAGTGTTTCAATATTTATTACATGGAACTTAAAATCATAATTAATGCATGAAATGAAAGATCATTGAAATAGACCCAATAGAAGTTGAAAAAATCGAGTTTTTACTTTCTTAAAGTTTGTTTTTTAAGAATAAATGATACAAGTTTCCAAGAAAGCGATAATCAAAATATATCGATAACCACTCAACCGATGAACTTAAAGTTATTTGTGGTTTATTTATACATAATTATCGAGTTTTCTGGTTTAGTCAATATGATTTAGGTTATTAATAATTTAGGTTAGATAAAAGTGGATTTTACTCGTGACAGTTAGACTGTGGCCTTAGATTTCCTAGAGTGGTATAGCAAGTGAAAAACCTGGTCGATGGGTGTTGGTGGCGAGCGGCGCGGCTTGCAGTTGGCAGCATTGTACTGCGAGTGTTGCGCACCGATATTCGAGGCACTCGACTCTCCACGGTAAGTGGCGAGCGGTTTGTTGCTTCGCAAACACCTCTCTCTGGTGTCTGCTTAGTCCTCGTAGACGTAGATCTGCGAGTAGCCGTCGTGAGTGAACGATCACATACACACGGAGGCGAAATTCGCCCATCATCGTCCTGTGGTGATCACCAAGTGCTGCACGACGCCGATAATTAAGAAAGCTTCCGCCTCCCTGCCTGCGTGCCCGCCTCGATTGCCATTAATGAGTCTAATTATCCGCCGCGTCATCGGCGGCTGGATGCGGGAGCAGTGGTGCAGCTGAGCATGCATCGCACGAACGACGCGTCTTAGGGACCTTTTGCTCGCCGCGAGGAACAAAAGACCTTCGGCACTCGCACAGTGCAAGGCGGGTGCGTGCGCGCGCGTGTGTGTGTGTAACGTATTGGGAGATTGTGTCGGGTGTACGTGTGGAGTGTGTCTGTGTACGTTTTTTTTCGAAGTGAACGATGACGGAGTACAAGCTGGTGGTGGTAGGCGCCGGCGGCGTTGGCAAGTCGGCGCTGACGATCCAGCTGATCCAGAACCACTTCGTCGACGAGTACGACCCGACGATCGAGGACAGTTATCGCAAGCAGGTGGTGATTGATGGCGAGACGTGCCTACTGGACATCCTCGACACCGCCGGCCAGGAGGAGTACAGTGCGATGCGCGATCAGTATATGCGCACCGGCGAGGGCTTCCTGCTGGTATTCGCCGTCAACTCGGCGAAGAGCTTCGAGGATATCAGCCAGTATCGCGAGCAAATCAAGCGTGTCAAGGACGCCGAGGAGGTGCCGATGGTGCTCGTCGGCAACAAGTGCGATCTGTCTGCATGGGCTGTTGATACTAATCAGGCTCGTGAGGTATGTAATTTTCTTTATTTTTTCATTTCCTTATACATACCCTAAACTTTGCCATCTAAAAATGCTACACTCACTATTCGGTCATTGAATACAATTGAATTAGTTAAAAATACCCTGAGACATCATAAATCATTTTAGACTCACATAATTTTAAGTAATGCTGAGGTTAGGTACTAGAGTAGATTTATAGATATACTAATTAACCTTACATTTGAGGTTGTAGCGTATTATTGCACTCGTCTGCACATAGTTGTTTTTAATAGCTTATTGACATACCTTCAAAATGTATCTGTCATTTCTTATCAGCTTACATCTACCTCTGTTTTTGTTATACATTCAAAACTAACCAGAAATGCTATAGCAATACAGCATAATCTAAAAAATGTATGTATAGTGTAAAAGGTGTAGACGCATGTACTTATTGAATTATTCTTATTTTAGCATAAATTAGAATAATTAAATAAGTCCAGCATTAAAAAATCATTTCTGTAGCAACAAATATTGAGGTTATGTATAAGGGATTGTAAATATAGATAATATCCATCTAAACATTGGAAAGTTAATTTCACTTGTACTCTTAAGAATGTCTGGTTTTGACAGCTCGTCCATGAAACGCTTATCTGTTAATTATAATTATGCTAATTCTTAAATTAAGTAACCTTAAGTAACCTTAAATAATAATTTTTTATTTATTCTACAACCTTTTCTACCACATACTGGTGTAAGGGATTAGTAACTTTCACCCGGTCCGATCCGGTCTCGCTACTGATGGTACTTCTCTGAACTATTGTGCATATGGGCTTTTTCCGGGGATCGTTGCAAGCGAATCGCCCAATCTTCGTTCATGTTTTTACCGCGAATTCAGGAGTTCGCGAACGGCGCCGCAGCTGCTTGTTGAGTGGGGAAACCAAGTGGTCACCCATCCAACGCCTAGCTACGTCCGACGTTGCTTAACTGCAGCGATCTAACGAGCACTGAGCTCCACAACGCGGCAAGCCGCCGCTTTAAATAATAATAGGTTATATAAATAATTTTATATGGCGCAACTATCATAACTACATAATAACTATCATAACTATCATAATATACATTATATTGTTTACATAACCTCAACTCTACTTCTAGCTGCAAACCTTCCGCAAATTTGGAAATTTTGATAAAAATACACTAATTCCTTGATATATTCTAGTACTTACTGTTCATAGTAATTCACATTTTTTGAACAGAATGCCCGTTCTTCAAACATATATTCCCTATCTAGGATCATTAGAATCACTACCCTGAACAAAAGTTTAAGAATGTTCGATTACATTGGCGAAACATACATACAAATATTATAACACATAGCATAACCATAAAGTATGAAATTTTAGAAGTACGTTATTTTTGCAGAATACATTAATCACCCTAATGACATCCCAACATACCTATGTTTCTAGGTGATGTGTTAGACTAAATTATGTTAGGTTACGTTAAATTTAATATATGTTCGGAAAACCTACGTTAGATGATGCTAGGTTATGTTACAAATAAAATAGGTTACTAGTTGCTTAGGCTATGTTTTATATTAAATTGAACTAGTGCATCTATTTGATATATTTGTACATCTGCAAACCAATTGCAACAAATTCAAATAATTCCTTATTAAAAATAAATGAAGTTGGTCAATTTATGACTCAAAATGTGATTATCTTTCAGATTGCAAAACAGTATGGTGTACCATTCGTCGAGACGTCGGCGAAGACGAGGATGGGCGTCGACGACGCGTTCTACACGCTGGTGCGCGAAATACGCAAGGACAAATCCAGCCGCAGCAAGAAGTCCAACAAGCTGAACCTGAACCGCGGCCGCGGCTCGTTTCCCTTCAAGTGTGCTATTTTGTAGGCGCGCCGCCGTTCACCGACGCGCCATCTCACCACCCCCTATTTTTGCGAGCCTGGTGCCTGGCGCTTGCTTGTGTGTGCTCATCTCAGTGGCTGGGTGTGCAAAAAAGAACGAACGCCTGCAGGCCAGCCGCCGCCAACGAACTAGAAGCAACCATCAACGCGATATACCCAACAACATAAACCAAAACAGCCACGTCACAACCGCAAAAACGCCGATTACAAAACCAAAAACCCAATTTACTTACAACGCCATCGACGAGGAAGCCGCAGGAAGGGCTGGTGAATCGCGCATTTCGGTGTGACAAGTTGATTAGTGATCGACTGGACACTTTTTATCGTTAATCGTTATTTTGTGAAAAGAAGAAGGCGCTGAATATTTGGTCTGGCAAATCGTCCCCCCATTTTCGCATCCAAACGCGGTTTTCGTTCATAGTTTGTTTTATCGCTGTTATTTACGTCAAATCGGAATATTGTCAAGAATTTGTCAAAAGACGTTGTGAAACGCTGTTAGAAATTCGTTACATTTGTCAAGAACATTCAAACAATTATCCAAAATAATTAAAGGTACAGAAAAATAGGAAAAAATGTCGAAAACATGTCAGAATTGTCAAAAATATGACTACAGTCAAGAAGCCATCATAATATGTTACAGACAGAACATTTCATAGGAACTGCAATTTGGTTTAGGCTTGTTTACATTTCTAAATTTCATCTGCCCAAATTAAGTATTTTCAGAGATAATACTGAAGTGCATATTGTTAAATTGAGAGAAAGTGGCGCCATCTAAAAGCTATATAATACATTATTGTATTACATATACAAAAATGTGTCTGAAAATGTCAACATTTTTAAGACACTATGTGTGTGATGTTCTTGGTTTTGTCGGTGGCATTTCAAAATCATAGCAAACCTGTCTAAAACATGATAGAATTGTCAAAAATTTGACACATGTCACAAAACAAAATATTTATTGCGATTTATTGGTGTTCAGTTTGTTTTCTGAACACTAAACATGCACTTCAAACAATCATCTGTCAAAATTAAATGTTCCCAGAGATGTATTGAGCTATGTAATGTTACAATTACCTAAATAATACTTTATATAATTGAAGGGAAAATGGCGCCATTTACTCTCAACAATAATATTCCTTTATGACTGTATTACATTGTAAAAAGCTGTTAAGATCAACAGTTAAACAGGCAGAATTAGTAAAACATTGTCTAAACTGGTGAACATCAGTAACATTGTTACAACTTTGTTTTTGACGGATATTCAATGCTGCCGGTACAGGATTTCAATTTTTTTGGTGTTTAACTTGTTTTTGAATAGTACTAATGTAATTTTATCATTTATCAGATTGTAGTGAGTGTTTTTCAAGATAATACTGAAGTGCACTCTGAAATAATCAGATAAACTTTGTATTTACAAAAATATGATCTACACTCATTTTATATTATCCATAGCAAAAACTGGCAAAGACAAATCTATTAATAATATTGAATATTACCGTCAGCATTGTTATTTTTATGTATATCAACTACTTTTCAAAGGCTGGAGTGCACACTATTATTTATAATCACTCAAAACGTGGTAATTTTTAATTTTCGACGAAATAGCGCCATCTATATTTCTATTATCGGCGCCAAACTGTTTTGCTGACCTATGAGAATACTGAAAAACGAAATTTGCGTGTGACAATTGACGATTTTTAAACTTTTCTTTTGAAACTCACGCCATCTACCGCCTGCCAAACATTTTCCCATACTTTGTTTCCTTGAACGTTTCTTTTGTCTCACTCTCGCGCACACATCACGTCTATTAGTCTCACTCTCCTCTGACGTTCGGAAATTTTCGGTGATTGTCGTCGCTCTCCGCTACACCCACACACCATTGCAACAAAAAAAAAACCAAGCGAGCCAAACCGGGGAAGTACGAATTCCAAGTGCATTGTATATAAATCGTATAAATTTGTACCAAATGAGATTCTAACTAATTAAATTTATGAACTGTTGTCGGATGCACGGTGGATGCAGCGATGGAGGAGGATGCGCGCGTGCGACGAAAAGCAGCGATGAAAACAGACGCGCATTGATATAAATGAAGCATTACGATTACCAATTGAACTTTTCAATAATGTTACATGGTTATTATATTAAACTATTCGATATATTGTAATTACGATTTATCGGTGGGTGTTGCGACGCCCGCCACAAACAAACTTCTATATATTTTCAATTATATTCGAAGAAACTACATTTCTCGGAGTGGCGATGATGCAAGTGATGTGCAACTATTGTAAACGCATACGCATAAACCTACGCATAATTCATTGATTATGGACAAACAAATAAAGATTTCAAGCATATTTAACAATAATTATTTTTGGGTGTTCTTCATTTTTCTGATATATAATTGTTTTTAATTGTATGTATTTTCAGGGTATCATAATATGACTGCAAAAATATAAGAGATCGGTTGAGTCGGATTTTATGCAACCCAAATGTCAACGCTCACGATCTTTCACAGATGGCGTAGAGGTCCCAAGGTCAACGAATGATATTGATGAATTACTAAGCAGCGAATAACATCGTAGATCTTCGTTGACTATTCGATGGATCTCGCCGGTAGTGACCGCGAATTTCAAATTCAATCACCAATATTCTAACAGTACGTACGAATTCCAACTACCAAATAGGATGATGTTGTATTTATTGTCATCATATGTGTTCTACTATATAAAATAATGATATGCCATGTTAATAATATGCTTTTTGTCGGCAGGGGATAAAATATATTGGCATTTGTGCTTCCAAATATCTCTGGATAAGACTTCATAAATGGATTTAACTTCAACAACCTATAACATTTCAAGTCATTTTTCTGACAGCGATAATGTCCCCGCTATTAGATTAAACTTTTATGACTTCTAAATTCGGTTCTAAGTCATGAAATGAGGGAGTTTATAGGATTTTTCACGTTGAATCGATTGGTACATGATTTATACTTCTAGAAAAAAGGGAAATGTAAATAAAAATGGAATGTTTAGGACAGGTCATTTTTAAGATTGGCAATGTTGACGTTATTAGAGTGAACTTCAATGATTTATAACATTACTGTTATCCACATGTTATCCACAGATATTAAAAGAAATTGAGTCAAATTTCATTCTGAGTATAATGGTGTATGATTCGTATATATTGGAGGCAGGTAAATACAAAAAAGCGAAATTTTAGATGAAGTAAGTCTAATAATTTCAAGATCCCGAACATCACGAAGATTACGACGACATTCGCCGTCGTTGATCCTCGGCAATCATCGGAGCACTTTGACAGCCCATGTGTTTCTTTATTTTCATACTCGCCCCAATTAATCTAATAAACAATTAACACCACAAGATATATTCCCCAGAACGACCGAATCAAAAGTATAACACCTAAAAAATACTACACAAGAAATTTATTGACACCGTATAACAATTTATTTCGTAATTAAAGATGAATAATAATAATACTCAATAATAATCAATATAAATATAATCATATACAATAATAAGTTTATAATAATTTTCATAGTTAATGTAATATGTTCTGTTTTTTAAATCTGCGCTCAAACATTCAATCTGCGTCTACGCAATCAAACCAGCATTTTGCTTTTGTTTTTCATTACATTCACACAGCATCCATCAATCTACATATCTTATAATGTCACAATTACAAATTCATATTCTCTATCATAAGTATGTTGTATTTTTTGTGGTTGTTATCATTTTCCAGATAGTTAGGTTCCGCACCTCGCGTTATTCACTAAACAATTACACGCTACGATGAAGAATCGTGGGAACGCATAAAAACATTTTGCAAATCGATCAAATTTATAGAACACGTTATTTTCACATTCCAGATTTATTCCCAAAAAGTTTTATCTATGTCACGGTCAAATTTACCTCTTTTACGTTCATTTATGTTATTTTCTCGAATAGTTTTTGTTTTTCGATTGTCATTCAATAATTTTGTATTTTTTTTAAACATTTGACTGCGAATTTCGACGGCAGGAAATCGATTTCACTCATTACTCGTTAAACAATTGACAATTAAGCTTTGTATTTGCCGTTAAATATATATCTAGCTTTTGTTTTTGTCTAAATATTATTTGTTTCTATATAGATTTGTTTACATGTACTTTGCTAGTGTTTTTTTAATGCTACTTGCATTCCTGACGGGAACATAAGTTTGGAAGATTCACTTTGGCCAGGTATACTTTCTTTATTCTTGAGAATTTATTGCTTCTTATATTTGATCGTTTTAGGGATGTTTTTGAGTAGTTACGACTGCAACTAAAGTTCGAGAATATGTGTTGGTTTACAAATTGGTCAATTATAGTTGGACGAGGTTAGGTTACTCTGGTTTAAGAGTAACCCTCACTATTAAGGTGAGTTTGGTTTAGGTTAGACTAGTTTTGGGTATTTAATATAGATACAGTTACTAAAGGGAATTTGGGGTAAAGGTTAGGTTGGGTTAAGGTAGGTTAGGTTGAGTTATGTAGGGTAGGCTTGGATTGAATTAGCTGAGCGTTGAGTAGGGATGACTAGGTTAGGATAGAACTGGGGTTATGTTAGGATAGGTAAGATTAGATTAGAGTAGGGTAGATATCCGGTTAGAATGTGGTAGGTTAGGTTATATTAGATTAGGTTAGGTTAGGTGAGGAGAGATTGGGTTAGGTTAGATAAGGTTAGGTTAATTTAGGTTAGTATAGGTTATCGTTAAGGTTAGGAGTTACTTTGGTTAAAATTTGATTGAGGTTCATCCCTAAAAATTAATTAAAACTTCATTCATTCAATAATATTGCTAATGTTTTTTTTGTTCTGTTATTAATTCTCTTTAATATTGACCAATTTTTTGAGTTATTGTAATCAACAAAATATTAATTTCGTAAATTTCATCTTTTTAAGTGTTCTCCATTTAGCTTCACATTAACCTTCTACAATCTTTTTTTTTCCTTGAATTTCTTCTTGTGATGCATCCAGTATTCTATTAATTTCTCTCAATTTTCTCAATTTCTAAACATGACTATGAATGCTAGTGAATGTTGTTTTGTGTTGGTTTTTTCTGTAATAATTACCCTGCATTTAAAGCTAAACATACAGATGTTTTATTTATCGTACGTAAGATTACGTTGAGTAAAACAACACGTTGGTTATCATTTAGCGTCTTTGGTGCCTTAATTGTTTGTATTTCGCTCTGAAGCCTTCTAGTGGACGTGGCAAACATACAGGGTGTTCGTCGTTACAGTGAGGAAGGAGGCGTTAGATATTTCGAATAAGACGAAATTTAATGACCATGATTAATGAACAGGGCCGGCGACCATGTTCATGACACCCTGTACATTTTATAAAAAATACGTGTAGGGCTTTTTCGGAGAAGAAATAAATAAAAAAATGTGCTTAAAATTAGTGTTTCGGTTCCTTTTCTTGGACAGCGCAGCAAATTGCGTTAAAATTTTGGATAGGAATTTTCAGTTCGCATATATGAGAATGCGCATGTTTTGATCTCTTTTGTTGTTAATGGTTCAACTATTTTGATGTGATATAGAAAAACTGATGATTGAAATATATAGATATTTGTAGGTTAAGTTTTATTATCTGTCAGATGGGTTAAGTCAGTAAGTGAGGTCAGATTAGGAGTTTAGAATGTTGGAAATTACGTTTTGGGAGGTTAGGATGTACGAGGTGAGGTTAGGTTAGTGTAGGGAAGGTTCGGTTAGGTTAGGTTAGGTTAGTGTAGGGAAGGTTGGGTTAGGTTAGGTTAAGTTCGGTTAGGTTACCATCTCGCCGCGTTCACGCGACAGTTACCGCTTCGAAGCTTCTCTATGCAGCGCCCGTCTGGGAGCAAGGAACAAGAGCCGCGAGAAATCGCGAGATCATGAGAAGCGCCCTGAGGGGTGGGGCCTTACGAGTTGCGCGCTGCTACCGCACCGTGTCTACCGCCGCGGTCTTGGCCTCAAGCCCACCAGCACACCTTAAGGCAACAGAGAGGAGAGAGAGATTTGAAGGAAGAAAAAAGAATGCTCGGGAGAGAACTTTAGCCCGATGGCAGAAGGAGTGGGAAGAAGAGCGACAAGCGTGGACTGGGAGATTTGTCCCCAACGTAAAGGCTTGGGTTGAGCGTCAAGACGGGAAAATGGACTATTATCTGGCCCAGCTGTTGACAGGTCATGCCGAGTTCGAGTCTTGCGACAGATGGGAAGCAGAACGAAGGATGCTCAGAGAAACTGTGGACATCGTCCGAGAGGATCTAGGGAGAGGGATGTTAGAATCGGAGGAGATATGGAATGCAATCGCAAGATTCGCTAGGAATGTGTTGAGCGCAAAATAGGGTCTATAAGGTCCGGGCACCTATCCTGATGTAATGCCTTTGAGGGCGAATTCCGGGGTAGGAGAATGCCAAGCGGGGATATGGTTTTAGTTCGCATAGGTCAGGTCAAGAGATCTGTCAGTCCCACACTCAGGCTATAAAAGCTTTCCACAAACCGCAATAAAAAGAAAAAAGGTTAGGATATGTTAGAATAGGTTATGATAGGTTAGGATATGTTAGGATAGGTTTGGATGGGTTTGGATAGAGTAGGATAGGTTAGGTCTGGTTAGCTCAGGTCAGGTTAGGTTATGTTATGTTCGGTTATTTTAGATTAGGTTAGGGAAGGTCAGGTTAGAGTAGGATAAGTTAGGTTGGGGTAAATTAGGTTAGGGAAGGTCTGGTTAAAGTATGATAAGTTGGGTTGGAGTAAATTAGGTCAGACTGCGGTTAGTTAATGTCGAGTTGAAATACATATTTGAAGGTTCTGATTTATTATCTGTAAGATGGATTAGGCCGTTTTAATGAGGTAAGGCTAGGAGCTTAAGATGTGGGCTAGGCTTAAAGAGGTTAGCCTGTGGTAGGGTAGGATTTAAGATAAGCCTGTTTGAGATTAAGATGTACGAGGTTATGTCCTGAGAGACTAGGATGAGGAGGTGTATTGGAACGATAAGTTAACCTACTTTACCTTTAGAACAGATATATTTCAATAATCATATTTTCATTCACATTCACATTCAGAAAGTTATTTTTTAAATAATTAATCTTTGTTTATCATGCCACATCCCATGGAATACTTATTCAAGGAAAAATCGTGTACAAAAGTCTCACTATTAATCGAAAAATGTAATTCATACATATATATTTGCTTAATATTCTTTAGGCTTATCAGTGTTGATTCTTTGGTATATGTGAATTCTCTGTAAGCGGCAGATCAAGCAAAAATCGTGATAGGAAAATATATTTGATCGATGAGACGTGCTTTGTTTAGTTTTTCTTCTGCATTTTTGCTTCATTTAATATTACATATTTTTGTCATTTCTTTATCTTCGGTTGAGTTATTTTTGCTATTACAAAAGGATGAAACGCTTTTTGGTTGTACTTTACGCTTATGTTTATAGGACATTATATATTTCTTCGATTTACCTAAATTTTGTTAAGCAAACAAGTTTATATCTGAAACTATGTTAATTTTTTATTGACTTAACCTTAAACCATACGTTTCTACTTTCTTGGGATAGATTAAGTTAGGTTAGGTTGGACTTGGGTAAGGTTTGATTTATTTTGGCGTGATTCTAGTATCTTCGATTAGGTTAGGTTGAGATCAGGTAGGGAGAAGGTGGGATAGGATAGGTTAAGATAGGTTAGCAGAGGTTAGGATAGGTTAGCAAAGATTGTGAAAGGCTATTTGTTTGAGAAGGTAGGGTTAACTTAGATTAATAGGTTTAATTCTATTAAGCAAACTTAAGTACATACAGATAGATTAAGAGTTTTTGAGGTTAACCATATGAAGATAGTTATATAAGAAGGTAAACATGTTGATAACAAAATTTAGGCAAATCATTTCTTCGTAAAACTAAAATACTTATTTGTAATCAGTTATTTTTGGCTGCTTTTTTGAATGATCATATCGTTCATTTTATAAGATTAACACGAATTTGTATCCCATGTAAACTTAAACTATCACTCATTATTTAAGGTCAGAGTACGCGTGACGCAATACGTCCTCCGTCTTTCTCTTCTCTTAAGGGCATGGACATACTCGTATCAGGCGCAAAATGTTCGAAACGCAATCTCGGCGAAATTACATCCGACTAGGGTTGGCTAGCAAACATTATCGTTCGTCACAGACGCATTCATACACACCCACCCACTCACACACCGTGGAATGAAACCGAAAATCGACCTATGGATGAATAACATGTAGTTTAACAAGACATCAAATAACCTGTCGCTCCCCTCCCGTCACATCGACGCGGCTCATAATTATCCTTACACTCACCATCCCTTATACGCTAAGTCATCTTAAAGTCTTTATCGATTAGATTAATCCACAGTGAATGCATAAGAGTAGGTTAAGTTGCTCGCGGCCATTTTTGTATGTGACAAGTGACGTTTGTGTCAATGTGGTGTGTGGCGCCACCTATCGAGAAGTAGCTGTAATGAGGCTATGAGGCTATCGTTTCGGATGGATGGCGGTTTGTTGTTGTTGTTGTTGTTGTTCTCTGTCTCACGGTTGGCGGCAGCTGGCGGTTTGTATGTATGTGTTCATGAGTGTGTGAGTTGGTGTGTTCTGTTGTGTATTTGGGGGCCTGTCCGTCCCGGTGGCGGTGAGACGCATCATAGCACCGCGTCGAACATCTGCAGC
This sequence comes from Mimaenictus wilsoni, assembly GCA_027575185.1. Lineage (NCBI taxonomy): Eukaryota > Metazoa > Arthropoda > Insecta > Coleoptera > Staphylinidae > Mimaenictus > Mimaenictus wilsoni. Next base: position 23,729 of record JAODAC010009681.1, read on the forward strand.
GATCGTGTGATCACGTCGTCCTTGAGGCACGACTCCATGAACTCCTCGATGGTGATCACGCCGTCCTGGTTGAGGTCCAGCTTCCGGAAGACGCGGTCGATTTGCTCGCGCGCCTTGCGGTCGTCCTCGACCTGATGGGCGCGCCGCCCCATCAGCTCGTGCACGGCGCTCACCACTTCCGACAGCTCGCTGCGGCTGATGCAGCCGTCGCCGTTCACGTCGTAGAGTTTGAACGTCCATCGCAGGCGTTCGTAGACGGAGCCGCGAAGGAGTGTCGATAGCGTCACCAATAAATCCTGAAAAATGCACACAATCCTTAGTAATCCACCTATTTGCTCTTTCGTTTTTTCATTAAACATATTTTACATACATATATCAAATTTAGACTCTATATAGGCTATCCGATTTCTGATATCATTCGTATTAATTGTTTTTGCTACCTATATTTGATTTTACTCACATTTTGTTGGGTTATGGTTGTTTAAAATTCATAACCTCTGAATATTGAACAAGTTAGTTTAGTTTTACCTTATTTCATTCTAGGTTAAATGATGTTTAAAGTGGTTAGAGCAATTGTCAATTGCTTACAAATGAGAATTGAATCTTAAGAAAAACCATGATAGTGTACAGAGGTTTGATGTGACTGTATATTATTTAAGTATATTAAATATTACGATATCAACGTGAAACAAATGGTAAAATGTTCCTCAAGTCGTCAACTTTAATCTGATATGAATATTATCCCGATTCTTTAATGATAAACCAGTCATTTATGTCGTTTTAAACGACATAATTTTATGGAGACCTCATTTTCAATTTCAATTTTGATTTTCCTTCCTTATCCGACCTCGGGGTAGTTGGCATATATATCAAGTCATTCCTTATTTCATATTCTTTAATATGGTATCAACATTTTCCTAATTATTTTTGTGGAAATTTCGGTTTTCGGTATTAGCGACTAATACTATTGATAAGAAGAAGAATTCACTTTACTATGCATCTCCGCCGAGAATCGAACCCGGGACCTCGTGGACAGTGGTTATCGTCCATATCACTGCGCTAATTCGCTGGACTAGCGTACGTTACAGCTTAAAATCATACGTAGATAGGATACCTGGATCACGACAATGGAAGGTTACATTTAAAATCTTAAAATGCAAATATCTCGAAAACGACAACCCCCCCCCAAATATTATTACATATTTAGAATCAGCGTTTAATTCTCTTTAAGATAGGTTGTTTTATTTTTGAAAAAAGTTGATTTTGAAATTTTTTTGAAAATTTTACATGCAACCTTATGGGAACCGAAAACTGAGGCCCCGATTTTGTCCAATTTTCATCATTTTTTTCTTAGGAGCGCGATAACTTCGAAACTAATAATCGTAGCGACTTTGTATTGATCTTAATCGATTCAGCGATAACGAAATTAGTCAGTATGGGGCCTACTTTAAGTGCTTTCTTAAACAGCTTTAGGTTACAATACCAGAACAAATGTTACGGTCATATTTAATACAATATTAGGTTAATTTTATAAATATTATTAAAAAAACCTATATGAGGATGCACAGGTAATGTCGGTTGCCTATGTTAATACAATACATTCCTATTTAACGAAACGAAAAATGGAAGGAAAAAAAGATCAGTTTCCTTTTTATAAATAAAAACAAAAAATAATTAACATAAAACAAATTATTTACATAACAAAAACTCCCTAAATCCTGCTCAAACAAACTTTTACACTCGGCTGTATATACGAAAATTGCCTGGTTTTTGCATACTTAATAACGCATACAAAATTATCTCTGTTTCGCCGAAGCAAAAATATGAATGATTGCGCCGCGCAACTTTTGTAACTAATTAACTTGCTACGCGATTATCTGGAATTTACATTGTGCTCGCGCGACGCCTTTAATTATTCCATTAAACGTTTACATAGCGAAAGAGAGCGGCGAATTTTATAGACGGACGGGTTTTAATTCCATCGCATTTTCTCGCGCAGAAGTTGGCAAGCTTTGCGTACAAGAACTTAATCGAAATGATATTCGAAAATCGCATATTTCTCTCTAGTTTTTAATTGCCTACGACTTCCTTGCGCCACGATTTTAATTTCATTACCTAGAAAAATCTAATAACAAGTTGACAAAGTAGGAAAAGTAATAAGTAGTATAAGTTCCGGGGAAACTTTTTTTTCCATAAAATGTAATTGAGTAATAAAATAGTACTGCAAATAACGAACGACAGGGAATGACTTTAATTACTTATGGAAAGCAACTTTTTATGATAAAATAGACTTTCTACGGTTTTATGGTATAGGCAAAACGAGTTTAGTGGTGTAATAGCGTGCGTGTCAGTAGCACTTTCCACTTTTCATTCTCATCAAGCTATCAAGTTGATCGTGACCTGAATTTTAGTAGATTATGTGGTCATGTTGTGATTATCAAGGGATGTTTTAAAGTTTGCTATCATTATCTATAGCTAATTAATTTTGTTTTTTACATTTTCTACTTCTAAAACATTTTGAGTGATAATACATTTGTATATTATATAAGATAGTTAATTGAGAGCAGAGGCAGTGTCTAAATTTCGTTTTACTGGGAAAACACTGGGCTAAGATCATGCCGATGCTGCACACAGTTTCAGCTGTTTTAATTTACTGCTTATTTCGTTCAATTAACGGTCTACTAAATGTATTTTCACATAGATTTTATTTTATTTTTGATTTGTGGATGGGAAAATAAGTTCTCGGTTTTAAACATTAGTTTCTTCTTTAGTAAACTGTATATTTAATGATCTTTGTAAACATTCTTATGAGATATAATTTTAATAGTCTTCAAATGCAGCCCAAGAAAATGGAGAGTTAGCTAACCTAATATTCAACATGTTTTATCGACAGTCGACTCCGTCAATTATGTCTTTTGTTTTTCATTTCATTTTCTAGTTCGAATACATTTTATAGTAAATATCCTTAATAATTATTTATAAATTTAGGTTCTTAAATTATATACTATTTTGATCCCCGTGGTGAGTACCATTAGTGTGAATTAATTTATTATTTAATTCACACTAAAATTCACTCTAAAAAAGTCACACTAAAAAACCACATCGAAGCCCACCTGGGCAGCCTAGTGGTAAAGCATCTGCTTACCACGTAGGAGGACGGGGTTCGAGTGCCCGAGGTGGGCACCCCACTAGTGTGAATTTATTATTATTATAAATTCACACTCAAAATCACTCATTTAATTAATTTACATT
>JAODAC010009692.1:0-23869 GCA_027575185.1 Mimaenictus wilsoni
ATTGGATGCGCTAGATGTTCGAAAAATGTATGTTTTGGTTGTTTTCATGATATGTATCATCCATCATATTGTGAAAAAACTGCTAACGAATTAATAATAATTGTAAATTAAAATCATCATCTTTAATTTAAAAATATTATGTGTATTGTTCCTCTAGTGAGGTTCAATCAGAGACGATACCAACCGGACCACACCGAACTGCTTACCGATAAGGATAATGCCTGGATAGTACGTCGTCTCGCTTTAACAGGCATTGTTGTTAGGCCTATTCTACATGTCTACCAAAATTCATTAAAATCTGAGATGACACGACCTAGCCCTCCCCTTGTTAACGTGGTTATTTGTTTTCTGAAGTACATTATTCTGATCAGAAGAGTAGCGTCTAGAAAAATCTTGAACCACCCAGGTATATCAATACTGAGGAAACATGTATGCATACCATTCTGAACAGAACATACTTCAGAATCCAATTAACCATAATGAACCATAATAAACTACAGAAGCATCCCTAAAAATAAACAAAACAAGACGTAAACTCGGAATCTTTTGAATTTTTATGAAATACTTTAAAACCAGAAAAATCCTTAATAAAAGATATAATAAAACGTAATAAAAGTCGAGGTGTTTCTTATTCATCCGCATTCTTATTAAGAGCACGCGGGCGTGTTTTATATTATTTTTATCCGGCTCCGTGGCTTTTGTTTCGACTTTTTTACGACAACCGCTTGAGCGTTCGCTCCTGCGGACGCATCATCGCATTTCAGCATAGATAGGTATCAGTCGGCTGGGTCGAGTGGTGCTCGTGCACTTGCACACAGTGCGAACAAATAGAGAGATCCTCCTGCCGCCCGCCAAAGTAATTTCACACCGTGAACTTTCGCGCCGGGAAAAAATAACTCGTGCTTGGTATCTTTTCTATCTGGGCGTCGGGACGCTCTGCGCAATTGTGGCGAAGGTGGCGGCGACGCCAGACAGAGGGCATGTTACAAGTTATGAGCGTGGAGGCGGCAGTCGGAAGTCGGGCATAGCTGGTGGTGACTGCTACCGTGGGTGTACTTGCTCCCGCTGGTGGCAAAAAGCGCCAAGATGAATGTCGTCGCTTCAGGCGTCGCATTACGTTTTGTCATCACTTCAGAACGCGTTCATATTTGATGGCAGTTTTAAAAGTTTTGCAAGCAAATCTTTTGCATTACATAAACATCAAACAAATATATGAAACAACCAAGTATTTTACAATATTTTATATTTATTAAAGTTTTAATTGTCTTTTAAATAACTTTAAATACTTATTTTTTTATCACATATTCAGCTATGTATTGGAGATACAGGCTTGTTGTTCAATTTTATCGTCCTCTTTTTCTTGATAGTCTACAATATTTTCCTAAAACATAATGAATTCATCTTAATATCTTATTCAACTTATTAGAATGTATGATATAGTCTATTAATCTAATATAGACCGTGTATTCTGTGTAATCCTGAGCTAACATGGCTGGCTTAATTTTCTTCTAACAGTCTGATTCATTTCTTGTTTTGCTGTGTTAAATTCGAGATATTGGCCTCTACCGAGGGGACAGTTTTACAATTAGCTTCTTCAGTTCTGAGCTCGAAGTTCAGACCTGTCATTTAAACTTATTTCAATAGTTTCAGGTCCGAGCTGGCTGAATACTTGTAAAAATCTATTCTTTACTGAGTTTTACTACATATAATCTTAGTCCTCCTTTACTTCATTTTTAATAAAATTTTCCCTATTCACATTTCAACAACATTTAGGAACAATATGCTTTTGAAAGTATCCACACAAATTTTGCATTCCTATCGCCTTTACAAGTAATATTACTCTTGCAAACATAGTTGATACAATGGTAAAAACAACAAAATTATATTTTACCAAACGTATTTAGTCAATATATTTGATATTCTGTTCAGTTCAATATTTTTATTAGCATACCACGTTATTTTTTATTGCTGGCAATTGTGGCGGAAATTGCAATTTAATCGAAATTGATGAAATGATTGATTGTAATTATTAAACTTTAAAGAATGCCGGAAAAAGTTCAATTTTCATGTTTGTATTATCATGTAATTGCTACAATTGTTTATTTATTTTATTTTGACATATTTGTTCGTATCCTAATTCTCGCCAATTTTATTTACAACGATATAATCAAATTTATTTAAATTGGTTTAGTTTCAAATGACTATTTGTCCGTGGTGCAATGGTGGAATATTCAGTTTGGAATGTTAGAAATTTACATTTAAGCGGAAATTATCTGTTTCTGTATTTCCTATTTTGTTCTGCAATGATATGATCAGACGCAGCTTCAATAGTTGTCTGTTTTCTTTTATTCTTAACAATATGCGATTTCTTTAAAGGAATTCCTTTAAGAGAAATAAGAAAGATTTTCTTGTTCATTTGGTCATGTTACCTTTTTTCGATTTTATTCAATTTTAAAAAGAAACCAACATATAAAACTTCCGGGGAATTCACCTTGGCTAAACCTGTATAAATTATACCCTAATTACATCCCCTATCGATCAATCCCTGGGAGGTGGCGTAAAAAAAATCGAGATTTTCGCGGTCAGGATATCCGTTCATCCATTACCCACTTCTCTGCATCGCTGTGCATATACAGAAACCGCTGCCGCCCCCAACCGAGTTGAGAGTTTAAACAGAAGCGGATTAGACTGGCCGTGGGAAGACAGACGGGGGCCGGCTGACTCTGTCCGCAGCGGCAGCAATAATTTATTTCAACTTTAATGAATAATTAAATCGGCGCGCACAATCAAGCTCAACTTGTCGGTGGCAACTGCTACCACCAAGCACATTCGATTATTAATGGCGGCGCTTCCCTTTTTCCACCGCGCAAACAGTTAGCGGCGAGCTAACTGCGACTAGTGAAGAATACACTAAAGAGAATCGCTGAGAGTGGTCGACGCATTGACAAGGCAAGGCGCTCGGTGTGGAATCCGTCTATGCTCCGTCCTCGTGTGGTGCGGGAGCGGCTTGCCGTTTTCATCAGCGCGGAGGCGGCACAGCGGGGCATAAACCAAAGCGTGAGAGGACAAACGCCCGGGGCTCTGGCTGTAACGGTGCATGTTAAGAAGGAGGCGGCGGTGGTGGAAAATTATGAGACGTGAGTATTATGCAGTTGCATTACAGCGATGAAGAAAATGGAAGAAATAAAATGCAATTGAAATACCAGCGGGTGGTGTTACGTTTTGGAGGCTTTCCTTCTTTTACTTTTTATCGCACGCGCAAATACCTTCAGAAGTTGTTCGTGGATTTCGTTCGTTCATGCTTATTGTTTTGTTGGTGGAAGAGATTTTGAGATGTGTATGAAACTTTATGTACGCATTTCTGAATCAGTTATGTAAATTTGGTTGGATATCTACTTAAAATTCTATGGCCAGATTGAAGTCATATAGTAGGATAGAGCAGTATAAGATCATAGAGCATTGTAAAAACTTTTAATAGTTTATTCAGTTCTGTAGTAATATAGACCTATTGTTTTAAGCTATTTTGTTCTTTTCACATCACATCGAATCTGTTTTATATTCTGGGCTACATTATCCTTTGAACTACTATATTTTAACCCTTATAATTTTTCTAATCGCTTGTGGTCCTTTCAGATATGCTTGGGAACCAATTTTAAGCTTTACAAGTTTCCTTAAAACAAACAAGAGTCACCATTTTTTGAAGGGGTCTTTTAATGTTTCATGGTGTCAATTATATAGTTATTAAGATGAACCTTTTTTGAGGTGCAGTGGCACGTAATGAAATCAGTCAGCCGGCACCTTCCTATTATTTCTACTTAAATCATTGAAAAAAATATTTTTATAATGACTACAGCTGGAATGGGTAGAGCTTTAACGTTGTGATACGCGTTCTAAAATATTCAGATCTTCATTACTCCAGAGCTATTATTCTAATCTCTTATTCGTTTCAGATCAGATCTGAGAAACTACTCTTGTAATATCAACCAAAGTTTCTTTGGTTCATAATGTTCTTATTAAAGGGGCTGTTAATTAAAAAATAGTACTTTTAATTTTTAATGGTATCCCTTACATAGGCCTAAACTGACCGGTTTACCGAATCCCTCCACAATTGTTGTGTTTTGTGAACTTTTTTGGTACTTATTGTAATGACACTAGAGTGAGCTAGCGAAAACGGCTAGAGCTTTAAAATATCTAGATATCTGCTCAGAAGTAATTAGTTCTTCAATACTCTTAGAGACTTATATACTTATATTTTAATAGTTTGTGTTCCATTTACTTTTGATCAGATCTAAAAGAACACTTTTGTAACGCCAACCCAAGATTCTTTGGAATAGAACCTTTTCAATGGAATTCCTCTGTATTTTTCCGCTCTTACGAAAAATATCCTTGCCCTTGCATATGCAGCGACAGCTGTTAATAGGAGATGAGTTGACACCTAACTCGCATTGATTGTAGATCCCATGGTGATTGTATGGACAGTGTTGCGTAATGGGATCAGGTACCTCCGGGAACTCCAATCAGATCAATCAGGTTGTTTTGCCTAGACCAGGAAATGATGATTGTTTTATAACGGCTGATTCCAGAGAAGTGCAAGTGCGTTTTCTTGCTTTTCTTCCATTAATCTATACTAAATATTTCCGTATTCCTTTTTCCTATATTGAGGAAAGTTAGGGGTACCCCGCACTCCGCAGTAGGTTTAATTATATATAATTTGGGAAAAAGCTTGTTGATCAGAATGTCAGTTACGATCCCATTTTATAGAAAATGGCGCCACCTGTCTGACATTCAGTATTGCTAACCTATCGTTTTAAAAGTCCACAACAAAAAAAACTGAATAGGACAACTCGGATCCAAAATGTTATGTTTCCACTTCTATATTCTGATCCCGTCAACTTTTAAAATAGTATATTGAACAACGAGCATGAGATGGTACTTTTTTAGCACTGCGGCCAGCTTTGATCTATTGGGCATGGGCAATACTATGGGTCAATAACGGAGCTCACCTTAGAAAAGGCTAGAATCTCCTTGACCGACTTCCCTTTAAGTTCAGCAAGACTTAACTGCTCGCTGCCTAGCAAAGAAAGTCTTTCCGGTGCTAGACACGCGCAAGTGCAGAGTAAGGGCTCAGTTGTTTCCACCTCCGACTTACATAGTCTGCAGCTTGTGAGGTCGCCTTTGCCAATATTGGCTAGGTGGTACAAGACCTCGGCATGACCTGTCAGTAGGCTAACAAGTAGCCTAATATCGCTTTTTTCAGCTTTATAATTTCTTGGGCTCTATTGTGTGATACATCCAGCAGCCTCTTCGACTGCCTAGGACCTTCTTTGTCACTTCCGGTTGTTTTGGTGACTAGCACGATGCCAATTCTTGATCCATTCCTTCACTGAGGACCTTGATAATGGTACATGGTACAGTCCTACACTTACAATTAAACATGTATAATCTTAAATATTCTAGTATTTAATTTCATTCAGTCATATTATGAAATATCTCAAGAAAAAAACACAACTTTCAAAGCCCTCGAAATGTTAACTTGCATTATTCCATAACTACCTATTCAACACGAAAACTCTGTAAAGTGAATTGTGCTTTTTCACCATCCAGCTTTAGATACCATACAACCTCGAGACTAACGAACATTTCAATCTACCTGAAAAAATGTAAATTTCTCGCCTTTCACGAACGCCTCGTCGACGCGTCGATGTATGTTTGTGGTGCATTGTTTACTGTGCATTGTTACGTGGTGCGGTGGCAACACCACAGCCTGGCGTGGCGCGTGGTCCATCAAATTAGTTAAAACACGCGTCACGTACGATTTTTTTCACGACTTCCATTGTTGTTTATTGTGTGTCGGCGAAACAAACTTGTCGCCGTGCGTATCCGGCGCTAGCGCTGGCGCGAAGTCGCCCGTTATGGCCTGTCTGCTGCGACGGACACGAAACAAATTAAGTGATCAGCACTCGTAAAAAGCGGAATAAAATTTTAACTACTTTCTGCATCTTGGGTTGTGTTGCAGTCGCATACACGTCTCCGGAACAGAGCAAACAGTAAAAAACAATTGAAAAACTTAATTAATGCTTTCTAACAAGAAATTTTGCTACACTGTTTTCTGTTTTATTCTGTATTTCTGTTTTATTCCATATATAGAAACTGAACTGAGCAAAAATGGAATATCAACCACCTCTAGCTTGTTGTGGATTAAGATCAACGGGGACACTTAAGCTCCTCTTCTTTACAGCTGTGTGTCACAATATAAAAATGTAATTCGTAATATTGAAACTGGAAAAGTAGTCGAGGGGGAGCCCCACTATTTAAAATGTGGGTTTATAGATCACTAATGGTAAAAGGGTCAAATGAACTGCTCTCCGAATCAAATTTCCATAAGATTCATTACATCAACTACGAATTAGTATTATCTATTCTGAAGAAGCCTTTTGTAATGGCCACCACAGATTGGCGCTTACCACTGGAAGCAGATATTACGGAGTCTATTCCAGCATTTGAGCCTGATTGGCACATAACGATTTAGCACAAATCTAGCTTATTACGCTTGTCTGACTTAGCCTGATTACAAGTTCCTTGTTACATTTTTAGCAATATTTGCAGAGTTGTACTACACTTACTACATTCTTTTCTGTGACAATATTCTCTAATCTTGGGATCGGTTCTGATTCATACTGAAGAATCCTTCTGTAAAACAACCACAGATTCTATGCCACCACAGAGAAAAAATGCAAGCAGAGATGGTGATATCACCTTCAACACCTGGATTTTGTGAGAGGCAGCGATATTACTGAAGAGTTCGATCGCAATATGGCTAATTGTTCTTATCTGATTTATCCTGGTGCCGTTTTTGAAATATTTAGAAACTTTTGCCAAAATTACTGCATTCTTTTAGTATTAATATCTTTTGAAAAAACTTTCTCAGTTCCGTTGAAAGAACTTTCTCAGTTTCGTTGAAAGAATTTTCATCTTCCTAATATGGCCCTCAGATCTATCGATTGGTGGATAGCAGACCAAGCAAATTGTATAGTCTATATCTGAATTTGAACTGTTTGTGGGCGTTGCCGGCGTCATGCTAACCGAAACAAGTGGCCCTTCAGAAAATCCGATGTGGTCTTTTTTTTGCTCAACCCATAACCTCATGTTGCAAATTTTCCTCCTTCTCCTGGACTTCCCATTCGGGTATTTTAAAATGACCTAGATTAGATACATCAATACATGTTCCGTTCCAGTTTTCGCTATTGGTATTTGCTAACAGTATCCTAGTGCTTCTTGTCTTCTAGCATGTATTGGATTGCCGTATCCAACGTTAGCCATCTTATGCTTTCATCTTTAAGGTATTCCCTGGAATGGCTGTTGTAGAAACCGTCTTCAACTGCCGTTCCTGGGTTCAGCTGTGTTAGTTTCTCCACAGAATGCGCATTCTTCTGTGCTTCGTTTCCCTATGCGGTACAAGTAATCGCCGAAGCATCCATGCTCCGTGAGCAGCGATTTGAATTTGAACTTGAGACATCCGCTTGTAAATTAAAATTGATGATTCTTCGTACTAAGAATTCTAATTTCCTTGTGGTAAAACTATTCTATTTCAGTATGGGTTCTTGTCTCTTTTATCTGATTAGAAGTATTTGTTGACACAAGACTATTAAATAGTACTGTTCAAAATTCCTCCAGAAGAATCTTATGAAACATATCAGGTTCAAAATTGATTCATACTATTCCACACTGCATCATCATTCCTGTTTATTTCGTTCAGCTCCATTCCGCCCCGTCCCATGAAAACATCAAAACTTAATTCCACGCAGAATGACTGCGGATTTCCAGGGAAGTGGATTTTCTTAACTTCCCAGAAAGAAATTTAATTAAAAATATCAGTATGCATCTACAAGCTTCCTGAATCATATCTCGAGAAGTCATCTCATACTTGCAGACCAACACATAGCACACATCCGCCTCTGCAACTCACACGAGAAATTAACGACACGCTGTAAATATTAATATAGTTTTATTTTGGCTGGCAATGCAGAACGACGCCGGAATAGAAAGTCCTTTGTCTCAAATCTCGCGAGACGCGGCGGCGGCTGGTTGCATTTAGCACCAATGCACATGCACCGGCGGCTGCATTAGCAAGGCACCAACCAGACATACAGTATTCTCCAGACAGACAGACTTTCCTTGTTTGATAACAATAAGCCAGTGTATGAAATGCATATTTATCTTGACTACATTCTTACAAAGGTCTGCAGGCGCAAGTGTGCAGCCACAACTTAATATTCGGCGAAATCCTCGCCCATTTCACTTTGCAAGACAAACGTAATTCGTAATATATTTAGATTTTTGATTAAAAAAGTTTAATTTGCGCTATGGTTGAGATTCCATATTTCAGCGTGTTTTATTTGAGTCTGCTTCATTATTATTCCAATTTCCAGAACTTTATTAAATAAAATTGTATTTACTCGTGAAGTAATTGCCAATACTTACTTTTATGGATGTTATAATTACTTTGTTTCATGTTATCTGTTTTGAACAGAATTCTTCGGCGTTTGTTAAGAATTTGTTTTGATCGTTTATATTCTCCAGGCACTTGTTTATTCCTGTAATAAAATTCATATCTTTGTGAACGTATTTGATTTACGTCTGTTCTGTTTTGTGCTCAATTTTGTTTTATTCTAAAAGAATTCAAACTGCTCATAACAATTCTTTATCGATATCTGTATCATTCAATATTCTATTTTTGTTCTGTAAGTGTACATTTGTATTTTTATACAATTTAATTTTTTGAGGTCTTCTCGGGTATTTATTTTTCTAGTACCATCGACGATTTTCAGAAAGGTAAACTTGCTTGGCTTTGCTAACGGCAGGTAGGTAGGGCAAAAAATTGAAAATATTCTAATGTAAGTGCAAAATAAGAAATTATTCAAAGACTCACCAGTAAATCGTGGACATCTCGCCTGGTTTACTGAAGAAAGAGAAAACGGCAGGCGGCTGGATGCAAACTGCACTTTTAGTCGGCTGATGGCCCTTATATACTAAAGTTCTGGCTCAATAATGCCTATTTCTAATGAATCATTCCATAAGAAATACAGCTTATTCTCGCGTCTCTTTCTAAGTGCAATATTATTAGTACTTGCAATATTTTCTGATAACATTCATTGCTGTAATAAAATTCACATCTCAGTAAATTTGTTTGATTTACTTCGGTTCAGGTTTGTGTTCGACTTTTATTTATTCCTACTTTAAACTTTTCAAATAGCTAATAACAGTCACTCTACTATTCGTTACTGATCTATATTGTTCAAAATATTATCTTTGTTTCTGAATGCTGTTTTTTATACTATTTGATTTTTTTTTAATTTTCCCATCTCTGCATTTTGCTAGTTCTGTCAAGTTCGAGGGTGTTTAGGAAAATAAACTCTTTGCTTTGGTAATGAACTATTGAATAGAAAATATAAAAGATTCAAAGTGCAAAATTAGGAATTATTCAAGGATTCACCAATAAGTTCTGGATATCTCGGTGGATTACTTGGCACTGAAGAGAGAGGGAAGGTGGCTGGCGGCTGGATACGATTAAGCTGAAGACCCTTATATACTGAACTTCTTGCACATCTCTAATGGAGCATTCCCACATGACATACAGTATAATCTCCTTTCTTTCTATGTGAAATATTTTAAAGCCTTGCCGTTTATTCTGATGTTCTTTCTCAGTACATTATTATGATTTATGCGACTTCTGCCTTATGCTCTATTTTTGATATACATTTAATTTATTGAATTCAAAGTGTTTATATCAGTTTATCCTAGTCTCTTCAATATTCTGCCTTTATTCTTGATATGCATAATTTATAGCGTTTGATTTTTGAGAACTTCAGATGTCGCTTCTTGTTATTACTTTAAAAAGCGACGGTTTTTAGAAAAGAAAACTCGCTTGGCTTTGCTAACGTGTCTAAAGGTTTACTGCCCTTTAGACAGGAAATAGAAAATATTCTAGTTGTAAATGTAAAATAAGAATTTATTCAAAAGTATTGATAGGTTCTGGTCATCTCGGCTGGTTTACTTGGCATTGAATAGAGAGACGGTTGCTAGATACGACTTTCATTCGGCTGAAGGCCCTACTGAATTGCTTGCAATAATATTGCACAATTGTAATTAATAATGCCAAGAGGAAATGCAGCATACTCTTGCATTTGCAAGAGCAACATTGTAAGCCCTTGCCGCATAAGACCCACATGCTGTGGGTCCATTTTCGCGTATTCTTTGGATTTCGCGTGAAGCCTTGCGCTGAACGCATACGTAACAGTAAGGCTTGATAGTCTCGTAAGGAGTATTATTCCTTCCTTAAGACCTTAGAAAATCATATCCGCACTTGTTCTAACTCTATTCGTAGTATTTTGTCCATTTTTGTTTACTATTGCAAATCTGCCTGAACAAGGCCTGTTTATTTTTCTCATTCAACTTCTTTTGATATCTTTTACGTAAGTTTATTCCTTCCTTGTTGATTTGTTATATCTTAGTAAATTTGATCCCAAAAACAGATCCTCATTTGTTTCCACCAACAGTATCAGTCTGTATCAGTTTTATCCCATCCAAATCTGCATTGTTCATCTGTAATCGGATTTTAAAGCTGCTTTTTTTTCTCTTCCTCAATCTCCTCGCATTTTTCCAATTCCAAATTGTTCATCAATTCCAATAAAACTCGGGATTTTGATTAAATAACTTTATCACTGCGCATATACGATTCACTTTTGCAATTGATTTGCTTTTGAAACGACTTGAGGAGCGCGCCCCGTGATTGTGCGAATAGGCAATTAAAGTAAATTAAAAAATCGAAGCGCCTTCTCATCGCATGCCGAATGTGGGGCATTCCAATACACGCAATAACTCAGAAATTTTAATTGAAAGGCGTACCGACGCAGCCGCCTGCCTCAACGCCATGAAATTATCATTCCGCGAGCGCGTAATCGCCGTATATCTCGAAGAAAAACGAGTTCGTCGAGTTTTCCGTCTTTTCCGGCTTGCGTACTACCGCGCATCGTTCGGCCAGCGCAACGCACAGCCCCTGCCAGGGATGGTCTAGTTTCCGGCTCAAATGCTTATCCGCTATTTTCGTTATTACAGTTGATAAAATGTTATTAAATTGTTCATGCACGAAAATGTTTGCCTTGAGAGACGACGACGCGGCCAGGCCCTTAGTGCCGGCGGCGCGGCTTGCTGGCATTTATACAACTGAAATGAATGAGTTTTTTCTTGTTTTTTCTTTCATCATTTCATCATCAAAGTTACGGCTGAAGGGGTTGAAGTTAAGCGGTTATGCGGGCTATGCCTCCAATCTGTATTTAGCCATATGGAAAGTAATTTAATCATTTTATCAAAGTTAAGGTGGAAATTTCTCAATTTGCTGCTTCCCTTTTAAGACCCTTTCATTTATTTTTTAAATAAAATATTTTGCTTTTTTCTGTGTTAAAGGATTAAAATACGAGCATATTTAATTTCATAAGTTACAATGAAAGTTCATTTTATTTCATCACAACGAAAAGCTTCTCGCTCTGGAATTGATAAACCATTGCAATGGGAAAAGCATAAATCCATTTATTCCACTTTCTACACTTATATTTCAATCACCGAGTATTCAGAAAGTTGTTTTACTTATCCCACAGTATCTTCCAACGCTTGAGCTTAACTTATTCCGTTCAGTTGTGCGAAACGTGCGCGAATAATCGTAGATCGTCGCAGTCAGGCATAAAATGCTAAGTTTATTATTCCAACATCCCTTTTTAGACATGTTAATGTGCACATGTCAAGAATGTGATGAGTGCGAGAGCTGTACAAACGCCTGCCAAGCAGCTAATGCCACCTTCCTTGACTTTACGCAGTGGCGTGTGAACCATGCGAAGGGTGAAAATTCTCAACTCAAACCCAATCCACCCTTGCGCCGCGCCGTACGGCAGTGACAGGGTTTTCCATCCGTCGGACACATTTTTAGTTAATGCCTCGATTAACGCCCTGGATTTGAACGCGCTCGCGTGCTTATTAAACGCCGAGAGACGTTTGCCATTCGCGCGAACAAAGTTTCGCGCGCGTATGTGCGTTGCAACAATGTAGCAAATACAAATGGAACATGGAGAACGAGTTGGGAGGATGTGACGGGCTACAGCATCATTGGAGGCGGCATATTTTATACAGAAAGGGATCAGCGCTAAAAATTAAACGCGTCGTGTTTTGCAATATTTAAATACTACTCGTTCATAGCCAGGCAGGCAGACATGGCAATGTAGGCGGTGAAGAGCACATCCCGAACGGGCGGCAAACAAATGATAATATTTGCGACTCGACTGTGCCCAGGCCCTGTGCTATATATTTAATCTTTCTCGTCATTTTTTACATCCACGTCCTCGACACGCCACGCTGAGAATTATGCAAATCGTTCCGTTTTTTTATTTTACGCTTTTTTCCTAGCCTGGAATAATTTTCATCGCATTAATTACGTACGGTTATATTCAAGAAGTTATCGTTTAGGTGATTAAATTTTGTGAAGCTGGAGCCATCTCATTTAATACCATATTTTGCAATATTCACTTCCATTTAAAAATGCATGTCTGTTAACTTCTCATTTATAGACAATCCTTAGGGCATCTCTAAATTTCCCTCTCTCTAAATTCATTCATGAATTTAGACTTAATTTAGAATTTAGAATTAATATTACATATCATATAATTGATACTGAATAAGGTTTCCTTCAAGATACTATTCAGGCTCAAGCCTAGAGGTCATAATTGATTATAAAGTTACTGGGGGACGATTGAATGAATATTTGGAAAAATATTGTTTGGAACTAGACTATCAGAACGTCGAGTACACGGGCTCCCACATTCTTGAGTGTCCGCGCATGACTGTCTCGACTCACATCGCAGGCGGGAATTGCCGGGCGCCGCACTTTGGACACCTCCGGTTTTATTGCCTAGTCCATCGAACCAGATACATTTTCTAGAGCCAATGCTTCTCAAAGTGTGGTTCGTGGTACCTCAGGGGAGCGCAAAGCGGTTTTGGTGGGACCGCGAAAAACGAATGTCTATTTATTTATATTGTGACTAACCGGACTCAACTATTAGTTATTACTGTTAGTACCACACCTCGGGACCACGTCCTACCGAATAATGTTTACAGATACTACCACGTACGAAATTTTTATAAATCGGATTAGAGAAAGTGAGAACCCTGATGATATGTATTAGATTTCCTGCTCTAGATCATCTAGATCTCTGTCATTGCTATCCTTATCGATCTGTTTTCACCAGTGCATTCCACAAAGAACCCACACTAGTTGCACCTAACCTCATGTTTGCCTTGCAGAGGTCACTTAGGGAAGTTTCCTGCACAAGATCTAAGCATCATGAACATGTGGGGCTACTGTTAACTCAAGGTCATGTACCCACTGTTGATATGAGTCCAATAGACTATGACCCTTGCTAGGATAAGACCATAAGCGGAAACCTTGGGCAGGTTTCCATGGAAGGTCCTAATTAGGTGTAGCAACTACCTTGTAGACACCAGAGATACAGCAGTATAGAACAATATTGCGCAGGCTAGCTCGATGCCAGAACTGATTAAGGTAAGGACAGCATCTTCCGTGCACACGCGGATGGGATTCGTCTGTGCACGGGAGGTACAGCATCCGCGGAAACAAGTTTGTTGATCTTGAGAGCCCTGGTCGTGGAGGTCTGAAGCGCGTTGTATATGTAGATGATGCTTCTGGGGTACAAGTGGTAGTAACTTTGGAAAATTGAAGGTCGTAATCCACTTGATGATATTTTGGTGTAAAGAAGTGGTGGATCTAAAGATCCCTGACTTTGGCACCAACTTGTGGAGACTACACAAATCGGTTTAAAGTGTCTATTACGAAATTTCAAGACGCAACCCGATTTATACCCCAACGAAAAGGAAGACCGAATCAAACTGGAACTCCAATAAACAGTACTCAGATATTACTTTCAAATGCAGCTCTTTACTAATCATCATTAAGACTAATATCTAACTTGAAGACAACTGGCAGTAAACAGAATCCTATTGAATATCATGTCAAGTAATATATTCGTAAAATTAAGATCTAAGTCACTGATTAGAATCATATGAATGAATTAGACCTTCTAAATATTTCCTTATGCTAATTTTCCGAAAGTCAAATTCTAACATAATTCTACATTTTTCTATTAACGGGGAAACCTAATTTTATGATACTAAATCAGTTTTCTGAGTATACACTAATCGCTCAAAAGTGATTTCTTATATAAGGAACTTCCCTAAAGATACTTTCATTATGTAAAAACATCACTGAAGTGGAAAATGACTTCAGGTATCTTTCTCCTTCAAATTTTTATGGTTATTACAGATATGGGCCGGTTACCAAAACAAATTCAAAATAGCTTTTAGAAAATATACACTCCTCAATGTAATCTTACCCTACATGTTAAAAATAAGTATTAAAATGAAATCCGAGTATGTAATTATCATTTGATTAACTCTTAAAGGTAATAAGTAGATAGGTGTGAAGCATTCATACCTTACATATTATGTCTGTCTGGCTTTAGACTTTGCAACCCATTACTAGCATAAAAACACCATAAAGGCACGACACCGTTTCAGGCCCCCGGCGCAAAGTAAACTTATTTGCAGCAATAGCTGATTAAATCAGCTCCTGTAGTCCTGTTGAGCATATTTAATGAACGTTCCTCCAGCACACATACACACAAGCCACCTCCAATGCCGCCGACGCCACTTCTTCACCCACTGCGCCCATCACACTTCTTTTGCCAACGTTCTCGCCGACGCGCCAAGTGGAGCCAACTGGATATCCTAATTATTCCAGGACACGAACCTTAATAACTTGTAATGCGACCTCGGTAATGCCGCCCCCACCGCCCCTACGTAGCAGCGATCGCATCCGGTGCGGTATACGCCGGCATCTAAGCCGGATTCTTCTTTCGCGCACATGGCAAAGTGAAAAATGTTTTGCAACACTTGATGTGCAACGAAGGGACGACTATTTGCATTGCTCGAATGCCTCCCAGACGCTTGCCGCTGCCTGTCTGCATAAAGTGGCGATAAAGTTGAAGTTGATGCTCGGAAAAAAGCAAGAGTGCGATTTTCCTCACAGCTGCATGCAGGGAATGACAAAGCGCCGTAGCTGGCGACCGCCGCCCCACCGCTCCACCGCCGCCATCAGCCAACACGCTTAATGTTTCGGAAAATAATGATATATCTAAGGAATCTCGGCTCGAGACTTTATGAATCTTAATATAAAAAATTGCCCTAGTAATTTATGCACCTCTTTATAAGAATTCATAGCGAATCAAATATTCGCTTTGGCCATTACGTCGGTGGGGAGCGAGTTCACTTCATATCATTTCTAGTTTCCAACGCAGTTAATAAATTGTAAATACGCAGCAGCGTCATCTTTATGAAAAGACAGTTGCTATCCCAAGTTTAATGATGATAGGACGTTGGATCACAGAGAATGACATTATAACGTGCTCGATATCATTCCAGTCTCAAACATGTATGAAACTTAATATTTCTTTTCTGTTCTCGTATGCTTTGGTTAATTCTTTTTTCTTATTGTTGTTCATGTATTCCTTTCTATTTGGTTCCTATTTATTTAATCTCCATTTTAGACTATGTGAATTTATTACGATTTCATTTTGCACCTTCCTTTGATATCTTGTTTGCTGGAGCTATTCATTATTTCGTTTGTTTAATCTTTTCTTTTCTATATTATCTGTTTCTTTGCTTACCCGACTGTTCTGTCCCTGCGGGGGTTACCTTCTATTTGTCTATTTTGTTGGGTACCTTCCTGTCTAAAGTTCTCTGTTCTATTTCTGCCTTTTGTCAAATTCATAATATTTGTAACTTTTGTAAATTTTGTTTCCTTTTGTCTCTTATCAAAAGTTACTAGAGCTTTTACCTTAAAGTTTATCCTAATTATATATGTATCGTATTTTCATATAATACATTTGATCTCTATCTAAAAAATCTGCAAACATGTTCATATTCACAAGTCTGGTGTTTTACGATTCAAGCGTGGAAATGGCGGTTTTGCCATTTACTACTTTGATTTTGTTTGGTATTTTGTCATATGTTTTAGAAAAAAGCTTGTTCCTGTGTCTTCTTAATATATAAATCTTAATAATTGGAGGCTAAAGCAAGTGAACGTGCATTAGTTCATAACATTAGTTACTTGTTGAACGCAGCTCACGACGATTTTGATGCACGCTTTCTGCAGTACCAACATCTTTCTAATATATAAATCTTAAGGTCATAACAACTAAAAGAAATGTAGGTGCGTCAATGCATTTCATTAGTAGCTTGTTAAAACCAACTCGTACCGATTTGCACCCACGCTTATTTCAAAACGCTTGTTTTCGCCCCATCGCCAACAGCTGATTCAGACCTGTTCTGAACACTTAAAATACATTTTTGCGCAGTACTCGGTTCATGCTTCTAGATTACAAATCCGATCGGTATTCAAGGAGCTCCACTCAAGAGCTTTAGGGAGCTAATTCGGCGAACAATACAACGACGACCTCTATTCTACCCAAATTGACTATATGATTGCAGGGTAGAACGAATAGAGATCACTCGGTGAAGCCAAAGCTTCTTAAACTTTAAGCTTGTTGCAGATTGCCAGCAATGCATGCGTACAATGCTGACAACAACTCACTAAGCATTCTGGCGCGTACAGCGTTATTTTACATATTCCTCTTTCCTACGATCACTATCAGTTTTTGCGATTCTAGAGATCCTGGATTCAAACTTGGTTCCGTTGAATAAAGGAATAAAGATGTCTGATTTTCCGGGGGAATATGGAATTGATTTTTCTTTTGATCAGAGGTGTCCAAATACGATTATTATTATAACTGAAGGGCTCCCACGTTGACCAATCCCCATGGGCATCCTCTTATACGTTATTAATTGGGAGGGGGCCCCTTGTAACTCTCGTCACAATGCGGAAATCCAAAAAATCCTGGCGGGTCGTAGTTTGGACAATTCTGCTGTTTCTTTCTCTGTGATTACCCGACGAGGTGTACCATACAAATTTCGGAGGGTAATCTATCTACTTCATAGACATCAGGGCCTATTTTGATTATACCCAATGACTGAAGTTCTTCTGAGCTTCTAAGGGTTTTGTTCCATTCCAAGAGCTTTTAACTATTTCAAACTTCTTCAAAAGTTTCAGGCTGGCAGGTGTGTTGGTGTTTTCTGAAATTCAGTCATTATTTCATATGTGCCTTCGTTTATTTTTCATTATCTATTTTCTTTTTTGGAATTCTGTTCTTTTTGGGGCTATAACCGCTATCAGAATCTATACTATTACCTGTCCTGAACTCTATTCTAAACTTTGAATAGTTCTTATAGTTCCTTTTCTTATATTTTATTCTAATAAATATCATCGATCATACAAAAAGTAGCATTTTATGAAATCATAGAGTTTAACTTGGTGAAAGTTTGGTTGCAAAGTATTCTTAATTACGACTTATATCATAATACAATCGCTTTTCGAAATTTGTTCCAATCCTTTTTCGTCTTTCTCCTCTTCCTCTAAATACTTTAGAAAGAAGGAAGGCTGTTCTAAAATATTTCTGAACATTACCGCGCTTCATATCCCTTCCTTCCTTTTATTCCTTTTCAAAACCGTATTTCCCATTGAAATCATATCATAAAATATAGAATCACCCCGTTCTACTTCCTTCCTTGGGCTAGACCAGATGTACTAGACTATTCAGCCTCAAATTGTTCTACTACTCATTTTTCTATGAATAATACACCATGTTCCATGTGCATAATGACAATTCGCAGAACTTAAACTACTTCTGATCAACTAAAAGCCATGCCGTTCAAATTGTCATATAGACAGTACCAAATGACACAGTTAAATCGACGTGATTAATATATGAACATTCTCGCTTGCAATTGAGGTTAAACTCGCGGCGTGAAACACAGCCTCTGAACTTTGGTCGCTTAAACTTTAATCGCTCCCTGGTTGCATTAAAGCGCTTCTTAGTTATTTAGTTTCTCGTTATAAGGTCGTGGAAGGAGGTCCAGTTGGATGTTTTTTTTTCGCCTGCTCCATTCCCAAACGCAATCCAACAGACCGATTTAAGGTCATGAACCTTTCCAACCCTCGCTGCCGCCTACGCCTGCAAATTGGCGCTGCCTAAATAGCTGCAATTTGACTGAGTTATTTTAATTACTGTATCCCTTCGTGGCGGTCTCACAAGCGCACGGGGAAGAATATCAATTATTTGTTGGCGGGGTTCTTTCGCGCGCTAACGACCCCCAAAGAGAGATCCGGCCACTAGTGCTTCTGTCGCTGCCGCCGCCTCCGACTTGCCGTCAACGCCGCCAGCGGGTTCGGAATGAAAATAAAAAGGGACACGAATGATGGTGCGAAGCGACTGCGCCTGCATCAATTTGTTTTGTATGACTTTGCAAGTTTTGTCGGGTTTTTCTCGGATGACGAACAAATATAATTATTGGAGGGTTATATATTTAATATACAAAGTGTTAGTTAAGGTTCTAGAAAATTAAAAGTTATGTATCTTTGGTTGCCTATGTTAATTGGTATTTATTACGTATGACTAGTTCTATAAGACTAAATGCCTAGATTGTATTCTCGTATTGGTATGTACTTTACAACGATGAATTCTACGACGATAAAATTCGTTATATTTGAAAGAGTCTTCTGTCACTTGCTGATAGAACATGTTGAATAAATTTCTTGATGCATAAACACACTTTTTTCACAGTTCTACAAATATAATTTATTTTTGTACAATGTACATTTCGACTTTCGCCATCATCAGGTACTGAAGCAAGAAAATTACAAAAAGCAGCTTAAATACTAAGAGGTACAATGTTTTTGGTGAGTGAATTAATTAATTAACAAAGTAAGTTAAGTCTAAACGTCGCAATAACCGTGCTGAAGTCTAAGATCCTTGAGCGTCTTTCGAGAACGATTCAGAACATTGTAGAATCTTTGGTTGTGTGCGAATTAGCTGCGATTGAGCGTTACCCAGAAGCGGGACTTGGTTCGGGTGGTAACCCGAACCAACGCGCTAAGTAGGAGATGAGGTCGGGGAAGATCTCGATGACCCATATAATGTAATGGAAGTTGGGGGTTGGCAGCCAGCGACTTGTCAGGTTCTCAGTTGTTGAACATAACAGTGCCAATGAAGTTGGTGCAGAATCACACGGTCAACAACTTAAAAATCAGTACGGAAGAGTTAGGTCGTCGCGAAGTATTTAAGTGTATTCAACAGCTCGGATTTCTGCAAGAATCTCCTCCAAGTTACACGTTACCAACTCTAAGTATCGAGTTGCAAGAAGCGTAAACTCTAATTACTCTCTTGTGATTCCTTTTAAACGCAATATACCTGTTATTTATTGATGAGTCTTTTTGTAATATTCACATCTTTATAACCTTGCCAATTTCTTGCTATCTTAAATATATATTCATTGTGAAACATATTCCGCTCATCCTTATTTTACTTATTATGACAATCGATCTCAACCAGTCTGCCATGCTAAGCTACCAAGCGATTCACCCATTTTATCTAGGTTCAGGAGAAGGTATCCTGGTCAACTACAAATCCTCAACGCGGGCCATTGTTCGCCATTTGTGCAAAATGCTGGATGATATTCATCATAAAACATTTACTTTGACAAAACTTTGATGTGAAAACACAATTTTTGTCAATGTATTACAAGTTTAACAGATAAATCGTACGATGTACATTTCGCCGTTGGGCATCGTCGGGTACTAGCGAGCCAAAAGTTACAAAAGATGTATTTATAATTGATTCTGCATTTTATGCATTCATTCAATTCTGAGACGAACTATTCAGATACTTCCCTTGATAGAATGACTTAACATATAGATACACTACTGGATACCAATTAGAATTAGAAGTATCGATACAGTATTTATCGATATATTTGTTTATATTTTCAAATTGCCTACTTACTACATACTTACCTACTACTATACATACTTTAAGTATGTATACATAAGTTTTAATCCTAAACTTTGAAGTGCAGTTTCATAATTGTTCAATAATTATCTCTTATCATATTCGGTACGACTAAACCTTGTTCTTACCAACTATTATATAATCCATTATAAAATCTAATCTAACTGGAGCAATCGTAAAATAGTTCAGATTTGTGATAGTAACCATAAAATTTACACCCAAACTTGGGTTTTCCGAGATGAAACAGCTTTAGCGACAATTATTCATTAATCCTAGTAAGATAGACGTCTATACTTATTGTTAAAGGGGATTACACTGGGAGCACTTTTCGACATCACGTCATCGCCGCCGCTGTTGCCACCCCACCCCCCCCACCCCCGTCATCGCAATAAGCGGCTGCGTTGGCGAAATGAAGAGATGCTCAAGAATCAGGACGACGAGACGCCTCGAATATCGGGCATAAAGTTGTAACCGTGGCGATGTCGTCACCCACCCCCGCCGTCGTCGCCACCGCCGACGCCGTGGAGACGTAACGCAAAGCAAATACGAAATCCGCCTCACCCACGTTTACATTAATAAAGTACGGGATCCAGTTTGGCTTGAATAAATAGAACTTTTCGGGTTTTGGAGCGCGCGCAGCGCTCGTAATTATGAGAATATAATAACCGTGCGATTGTGCGGCGCAAAACAAGTGGAGCACCTTTATGCGCAAGCAGACGGCGGCGACGACGGTAACGGGGAGCGGCAATAGCAGCTTGCCGGCACCCTCTCGTTTTTCGCTTATTTCCGTGATTGTTTCATTTGCACCCCCGATGCTACGGAACTCAACCGGGACTAAGTGTGTCTATATAAGATACCTCCTGAAATTAAAATCATTGTTATTGCTCTCCGGGATTTTAAAACATTCTATGTATTAAAAGTTTCCCTATACTACGAATAGTATTTAGGTGGACGTTAGTCTGATAGATGTGGCTATAGTTGATTATGGGTCGACAATTAAGTTTCCTTATATCATATCATTTCTTTTGATGTAACTATTAAATTTTTAAATAAAGCCTATCTTGACTATCACTGTTTTTTTTGTTTGAGTTTACCGAGCATCGACTACCATGGTCATTAGCTCTATTCAATTCTTTTTCAATGCAATTAGTCATATTAGAGGCTAATACTATTGGTAAGAAGAAGAATTCACTTTACTTTGCATCTCCACCGAGAATCGAACCAGGGACCTCATGGTCAGTAGCCATAGACCAGACCACTGCACCACTTGGCTGGACGTCACTGTTATAAACCTTTTCTTTTCTTAAGTTATGAAGATCAAAACATGCACTAAATACAAAAATTGCACTCGTGGAGGAGTCTAAATTTCAAAAAGTTTCAATGCTTTTACGAAAGAATTGAATATCGACATTTATCGGATATTTATATCGGGGATTTATAAATATGCATTGCAAAGAAGTATCTGGTAGCGCGCCATACTAGACTATAGCTACTAGACTATACTAGACTATAGTGCAATATATACATTGAATACTGTATTCATCTGGAGAATGTTTTTTTTTCTTTTTCAATTAATTATAATTCTTGATTTGTTTGGTTTCGATAATTGCTATTCATACTCCGAACGTATTGAGAACGTTCTTGGTGCCATTTATTCGCAGTTTTTCACGCTCTTTTGGCGTTGTCGGCGTAGTACAAACCAGAGCTGTTTGGAAGGGGTGCTGCTACTTTTATAGCGCCATTGATGGATGAACGACAGATCCATATATGGGAAGAGGAGATAAAACAAAAACACTGGGAAAACTCGACTGGTATAAGGCAGACAAAATGTCTACTAAACCCTCATTACAACCTAAAGGTACTCGATCTACTACAGAACGAGTTAAAAACATACACAGGTCATTGTGCCCTAAGGTGCCATCTGAAAAAAGGTGGGAAAGTAGTCCTATGAAACATGGAGGCTGTGTCACGAGGTCGCGGAGATCCGAGCACATAAGCATATCCGAGCTATCCGAGCGGCGCGGCGATTAATTATTTTCCACATACCCATGGCTAGTGTTCAAATATGAACAAGCAACAATAAATGGGTGGTACCGGAGAAATTAAATACCTGGGACGGACCAAACTTGAGAGTTGATTCATAGTGAACGGCAGCAAACATCGGCTGTCTCCATGTTAGGAGCGGATGAACCAACACTCTGGAACTTACAAACTCAGTTTTAACCATGGAATGGATATGATGAAAATTTCTCTAAACTGAACTGAAGCAAAATGGACAGAAGAAAGAAGAAACAACATGGAGAAAGAATGAAGGCATACTGGAACAGAAGAAAAAGGTGAGAAAGATAATCATGGGAAGCTATTTCACGTGTTCCACAGTCAGCCAAGATATAAAAAATACATACCAATAAAGGACCGAAAAAATAAAATTCCACAAAATTTTCAAAATAATGACTGGTTGCCTATTATGACACTTGATGATAATCTATGACAGGCCACTATTTTATATTCTATAAACGACAGGCAGAAAGTTAACAGATTTTTTTACCACACCTTCCTTGCTAATCTATTACTCAAGTTTTTTTCGCATTTTCAATCCAACCCTTTCGCTGTCTGGCTGGCTGCAAACGCCGATAGTGAAAAATGATCAATCTATAATTTACGTGCGTTGTTCTGCACCCTCCCGCTATGCAATGCAGTCGCGTGGGGTAAGTCCAAGCATATCAGATTGTAATATAAGAATTTTTGCATAAATGCAATTCGGTAATTAGTAAACGTCGGGTTACGTCAGTTGTTTTTGCGCTCACTCTCACTACAACCCACCTCCACCACCACCACCGGCCCTGCCTGTAAACACATGATGTTTGCATGTTGTGCACGTTCGCTCGCAATCGCATGCATTTCCATTCGAACATACCAAATGTATACGTAAACTACGAGCCTATTAATATTCTATCATTTCGTCGCGTATCACCCCCCAAAGTGCACGCGTAATGAAAGCGTTGCGTATATAATAGTTGTATGAGTAATCAAGTAATTCAAGCCGGGTGAGATAGATCGTGGCCGTAAATTTATGGAAATTAGTGTAATTTGGAGCTAATATCATAATTTAATACAGGCGGATGGAACTCTTTGAGTTGGTAGGGTCGGCTCACGTATTGACTATGCGTGTGATAAGAGCTGTTGGAGGGTGATTGTATCGGATTGGGCGTTGATTGCATCCACTTTTTTGCGTTTTATTATTCTTTGCTTTTTTGGAAGATTTTTTATGCTTCCGTCGCGCCGGCTTATCGGGAGTTTCTGCAGGAATGTGCTTGCACTTTCCTGCAAAGA
Organism: Mimaenictus wilsoni; assembly: GCA_027575185.1. Classification (NCBI taxonomy): domain Eukaryota; kingdom Metazoa; phylum Arthropoda; class Insecta; order Coleoptera; family Staphylinidae; genus Mimaenictus; species Mimaenictus wilsoni. The sequence continues at coordinate 23,355 of JAODAC010009692.1, forward strand.
ACGCAGGAATGTGTTTGCACTTTCCTGCAAAGAACGCTCCCTTTTATGAGGCAGGTTTTGTTTCATTTTCACACGCGAGAGTTCTGATTAAAAATTTAAACAACTTTATTTTCTTATCTCACATTTTACGCCCCTGTCAAAGTCAGGTTCAAAATTAATAAATCTTTATTTTAAGATATTTGAAATATTCTATTAATGTATACTCTTTATAAGGCCAAGGAGATATAATAAAATGGAAAAAAGTTAGATAAATGTATTCAATCAATTATTTTCTTTGTGTTTTATCAATGATTGTTCTTTATCTACATATTATCTGTTTTTCATCAGTATACTCTGTGATTGAAATAAGGCAAGGTTAGAATATATTTAATATGAAACTAGGAAACCTAACATATTTCATAGGTTAGAAAATGTTTAATATGAACCTAGAGAACCTAACATAGTTCAACTTGAATTACGTTTAATTAAGTTTTAGAGGTTTTAGTACATGCTATTTGCTTTTTTTATAGCTTATT
>JAODAC010009703.1:0-26948 GCA_027575185.1 Mimaenictus wilsoni
TCGAAATATCACATTTAACGTGAATCAAATTCACACGAAAGTGGTCAAAATGGCACTTTTACGACGCAGAGTATCAGAAGATCAGAAGCTACTGTGTACTACAAGTTTTCAATGACTGCATATCAGAGGGAGAGAGAGAGAGGGAGATTGACCAATGAAATCATTTCTATATGGATGCTTCCCATACCGAATTAATAATTGTAGGTAATTCATCCGTTATGAACTCTATTAATGGTAACACCCCTAAGTTGTTCTGCTCTCCTAATATTTTTTCCCAAGTGTGCTATTATAGTTTGCTATCTATAGCACCAAGGGTGAGCAACCTTCTTCGTCCGCGGGTCAGTAAAAATTTAGAATTATAACCGGGCCGATCACTGGCGGAGTCCATGAGAGTTTACACTCTATGTTTAGAACGCCGTGAAAATTCATGAGAAGCGTATGACATTTCTCAATCACTAACGTTACCGAAATGTGTTCATTGTACAACGAGAGTAGTACAAGAATCATGGGATGGTACCCATTTCTTAGAAAGTAAGAGAAACTCTTGCGAATGAGAAAAGGCGAGCGGTACATGCGAGTTTTACACAATATTTTTATCTAGGACTATTACGTGTGAAAATAATAATTTCAACAGGAGTAGAAACAACATGTGTTTGTTTTATGGTTTAGACGACAGATAGAGTAAAATATCGGCAAGGCCATGTTTTGCTTGGAAATTTTAACAAATTATACTTTATAAAATTTATTCATTTGACATATATTTTAAATGATATACTTGGGATATCCATCATAGGCATCATTCAAGATAATTGTGCATCTTGGGTTGCCTAGGTTAAATTTCAGTTTATACAGAATTTCAGAGATTAAGGATATCTTCAGCGATGGTATAAGCGCATTTGATACAAAATTGAATTGTTGTAATAATTGGAATAGCAGAACCGTTTAATTTGAATGTTATGGCAGGTACTCTTATTGCTAAGAGGAACACGTGAAATTCAAACTTTGTTCTAAAATATTTTCTAATCTGCATGTTATAGAATGCCCATCCTTGTACGGATCGATTGCTCATTAAATGTAGTTTGTTTTGATTTACACATTTACGTCTAAATGTTGGGTAATTATTGAAATATTTATCGTGTAAAAAACGTCTTCTCCGAGAAATGTCGAATATTAGGGATTTTCATTTTCTCAAAAAATTAATGTATATATTTTAATGGCTATCAACCCTAAGGTTTTTCCGCCGTGTTTGTATTTGTTTGTTTACAATTTTGTGTTTATAATTTGTGTTGTTTTTGTTTTGTAGTAGTAGTTGTGTGTTGAATGTTGAGGGTAGAATGTTGGGTGTTGAATGTGTTTGTGGTAAGTTGTGGGTGAATAATATTCACCCGGTGGATTGCCCAGCTCGGGGAATCGAACCCCGTACTCCTACGTGGTAAGCGGAGATGCTACCACTAGGCTGCCCAGGTGGGCTTTTTTCATATTTCCCGTATTGCAAGGATTAAAAATTATGTGCCAATCGATTTAGCGTGAACATATCTTCAAACTCCTGGGACAGTTTTTCATTTGTTTACTTACGATGATCGAAAAATTTATGTTTTGGTTGTTTTCATGATATGTATCATTCACCATATTGTGAAAATACTTCTAATGAATTAATAATAATTGTAAATTGAAATCATCTACTTTAATTTAAAAATATTTAAAAACCGAATAAAAAAAGTTCAAAGAAACAGGCCTCGACCCGCAGATCTTACGCCTTATAAGCGGAGAGCCTACCAACCGGACCACGACGAGTCGCTTGCCCAGTGCTCACTGATAAGATATATAAACTTTAATACATATTTTCAAACTCCTTTTAAAGGATAATGCCTGGATAGTGCATCAACACGCTTTAACAGGCGTTGTTGTTAGGCCTATTCTACACGTCTATCAAATTTCATTAAAATCGGAGATGACACGACCTGGCCCTCCCCTTGTTAGAACCGATATTTCACGTTTTAGTTAAACACACAATATAAACGCGGTTATGCAAAAAAAGCCTTCAAACACAAGTGGCGCCACGGTCCTGTCCCCCACATAATTTGTGATCTAGACCGCTTATCGACTGCGCATATTAATTGAAATCGAGAGGGGACAGATTCGGCAAAATAACTGATAAGGAATGATTAAAATGTTGTTTATTACCAATGATATAAGTAGTGTTGCCTCAACCAGAGTCTGGTGTATACTTGTCAAGTTAACAATTTGGGATTCCCAGCGTTATGTTTCTTTGGTTTACACCAGTGCAATTTGTGAAGTTGTTTAGTTAGTGAATCTAAAACTCGCAGTGTGTTGAAAATCGCCCCAGAGTAAAGTTATATTTACAATTGTGTCTTCCATAATGTTGCTCCTAGTGGTAGATTTTCTACTTGGCTTGATAATTATTGTAATTTTACTTCAAATATGGTAAGTTTATCTCTCCTATAAATTTTGTACTAACTTGAGACCAACTTTTAGCATTTTACCAGCAATTATATCCTACATTTTAAGCAAGAAATACAACACCAAAATTCGGATTCGGAGGGCCTACATTGGATTTGTAAGTTACCTAGTTACCTGTTATTTATTCTATAATTAATATCAAAAATTTTCAGGGATTTTCACATTTTCTAACTTGTAAATTGTACAAAGTGAAAATAACACACAAATTGGCAGATATAATTCGGGAAGAAGCCGAATATGTCTGTGAAGGATCGCGTCTAGTTGAATCAACTTTTTTACAGAGTAAATGGTTCAAATTTGCATCGGTGGCTAAATGTAATTTACTTATTACCAACCAATTTTATGCATGAATTATTACAGTATTGGACATTAGATATTTATGATTTAACAGCGATTGTCATAATCGAAAGGAAGAATAAGCAATTATGTTTGAATACAACAACATCTAAACTACATTTGAATAGATATAATTTCAAATTAAATCAATCATCAGTAAATGTATTTTACAATATAGCAAACATTTGTAAATTTGAAGAAAATCATGAGAAAACAGGAACGAGACTTTTAAATTTACAAATGTATCTGGATTCACACGTAAGTACAACTATTATTCATTTTTATAATATATGTTGGTGAATGAAGTATGGCTAATATGTATATTGTTTTACGTGTTTATTACAAAAAATGTACAATATACGCTTCGCTTTGGCGCATCGTCAGGTACTAAAGAAAAACATACTATTTATACAAACTTTTGTGAATGACACACAATGGCCAAACTTGGGGCAAAATTATTCGCCAATTTTCGAGGAGTTCTTTTGCTCAAGATTTTTCATAATAAATATGAAGCTAGGAAGATGAAGCGAACATCAAAATGCTCCCCAATTCTTCTACTTTCTCATGGTATCAAACTTATTTCAATCACATTACTATAAAACTCTTTTATACTGCTTTTAAAATGAGCTGTTTTATGAAGTTTACGATGAAGTTAACCATTGAGTATTTTGAGTAATTTTGGTAGTGATACTAGTGATATCATGGCAATGAAATGGACGGCGTAGTAAACTATGTTGTTTTTTACGAAGAATTTTCTCCACCAAAATTCCGCGAAATCCATTATTCTTGGCAATGTTCTTGATAATGGTGAATTCCTTGGAAAATTTGGTTTTCGACACCGGGATAGATAGCAGGCAGTGTCTCATACAGTTGAGAGCAGGAAGTTTAGAGGACATAGGGTGACAATAATTAAAGGGGATGATGTTTGTGGAAGTAGGTTCGTGAAAGATACAGAAGTCGAGTTTAGAAATAGTGAGGTCTTACTAACAATTCTATCAACTTCCTTGACCTCACTATTTCCAAACTATCTTACGTTTTTACACCCTGGTGTAGAAGGATATAAACTTAACATGCTAGAAAATGTCCACCTCACAAATGGCCATCTAGATATATTAACGCCAACGCCATTCACAAAAGTTTGTATAAAACACAAATAGTCTGTGAGTTTAAATTTTTCTTTAAACATATAAAACATACATTTGCCATATTTCATTCACAAACATCTAATATCATGTTTTACCAACTCCGACGGCCGAATCATTCGATTACATTTGAGGAATGCGTGTTATGTAACGTTGAGACGGGAGATCCGTCCGTACACCGTACACCGAACGTGGTGTAGTGAAAAATACACTGCTTCAAGTAACGACAGAGTTTATTATAAAGTAACAAGTGTAAGTGCCGAACATTGCTGAGCGCGTAGACGTAGACCAAAGAGAAGACGTTGTGTTCGTGAGTGTGGTCGAGAACCAAGTGAAAGCAGTTAGAAAAATATTAGAAGTTCGCAGCTGCTCTTGAGGGGGTTGAACTTTGAAGGTTGTTAGATTGTTAGCGGGGATGATCGCGATGCGTGGTGGTTGGTTAGTTAGGACTTAAGTAGGATTGCGTACCAAGCCGAGCGAGAGAGACTCGTGCCGGTGCGACTTGGCAACAGGGTAGGTAGCCGCAGGCTGCGACGGGGCTGAGCAAACCACCAGCCCGCGGCGGAAAAAAGACCGCGGGCACGCACGTGCGGTGCGGAAAGTCCGCCGTTCGGAAAAGTGCAATCGAACGGCGAAGCGCGGTACCATATAAAACGGTGCTATAAAACGGACGTGTCTATCAAAGAGTTTTAAGCCTTAGCGGGGACCATGTCGGGACGAGCAACACTGGGAATGGAAAGTAGAAGCACAATGAAGTAATAAAAGTAAGATAGCATAGCGATAGGAAAGCCTAGAAGAATTTACAAAACTGGAAGAAAAACATATGTGACGACTAGAGATTTTACACAGCTTTATGAAAAATGTGCATCGCAGATGTGTGGGTAGAAATCCCACACATTTTTAAAATGCCTAATTTTTTTTTTCAGATTACTAACAAAATAGTTGATCTAAATGTAACTATACCACACAATGATGTTGATTATGATCATGAAACAGTCAAGGTTTTTCTACCAACAAATATTTTTGAAATTATCAGAGATTTGATTTTTATAAGAAGTAAATTTATGGATCAATTGCTTCAAGACTATGATATGAATATCTCAGTAACTGTGCAAAATATACGTATGAAAATGAATTATAAAGAAAGAGTACTATTCTGGACTTTAGCTGATGTAGACGAGATTAAAGTTACATTAAATCTTGCTGCAGCCCGTAAAAAGCATACAGGATTTGACATACTCGGAAATAAAGCAAATATGAAAATTAAAAACCTGGGCTGGGATGTGAAAAATAGTTTCTCGAGTTATATACGTCCTAGAGAAAGATCGATTTTCGTTAGAGATGCTTCGTTGGAATTTAGAAAAGATTCTCATGGAGACATCAAGCTCATTGCTGCTCTTTCAGATTTACATGTGGAATTGTCTCAAGTATTGTCAGAACAAATTACTTTGATATTGGATATTGCGAGAAAATGTACTGGGAATGTAAACTTAGCAGGCCAATGTTCCATTGATCTGGATTTGCGAACCTTTAAATGTGGCTTCAAAATAAATGAATGCGAAAATAGTAAGTTACTTTTAGCAATTTTATCGAATGTCATAAAACCGCTTTCTTCCTTTTAGGATATGTTTTGTGCGGTTGTAACGTCCTGAAATTTACCTATTTCGATGACGAGCATGTATTTTATTTGCAAAGATTAATCTCAGTAACTGTGCAAAATATACGTATGAAAATGAATTATAAAGGAAGAGTACTATTCTGGACTTTAGCTGATGTAGACGAGATTAAAGTTACATTAAATCTTGCTGCAGCCCGTAAAAAGCATACAGGATTTGACATACTCGGAAATAAAGCAAATATGAAAATTAAAAACCTGGGCTGGGATGTGAAAAATAGTTTCTCGAGTTATATACGTCCTAGAGAAAGATCGATTTTCGTTAGAGATGCTTCGTTGGAATTTAGAAAAGATTCTCATGGAGACATCAAGCTCATTGCTGCTCTTTCAGATTTACATGTGGAATTGTCTCAAGTATTGTCAGAACAAATTACTTTGATATTGGATATTGCGAGAAAATGTACTGGGAATGTAAACTTAGCAGGCCAATGTTCCATTGATCTGGATTTGCGAACCTTTAAATGTGGCTTCAAAATAAATGAATGCGAAAATAGTAAGTTACTTTTAGCAATTTTATCGAATGTCATAAAACCGCTTTCTTCCTTTTAGGATATGTTTTGTGCGGTTGTAACGTCCTGAAATTTACCTATTTCGATGATGAGCATGTATTTTATTTGCAAAGATTAAAAGTACAATTTCCTCGTAACAGTATGCATAATTGTGCTTATGACGAAGAGCTAAAAGTCATTGCCAATCATGTTTGTGGATCCATCAAAAAAGTTCACTTTGTACGCAAAATTGATGTTTGCATTGACACAAACACTACTATCAATTTTTACCCGAATGAAGACGTGCAAATTTTCAAATTAATACCAGACATGAAAAAAATCATCAATTATTTTAGAAAAACATTCACCAACGAACAACCATTGTCTCTTGCATCCAGGCAAAGAAAAAACATCGTGAAAATCAAGAACCAATGCAATTTAAAGATTGAAGATCAATTGGATGTAAATTTGCAATTATCCCCAAAATATACAATTAAAGTGGGATTTGATAATGAAGCCAAGAAGTATATTTGTGAAATATTGAACACACATTTTAATAATATAATAAAACTTCAACATTGGCCTATATATAATAGAGGATCCACGAGTGGTGTTATATTACGTTTTGATAAAATCAAGCTGAGACATTTAGAAATCTTCGTGCAATTTTATAGACCATTGCCGCGCAAAAAGGAGAAGTTTTTGAGTATAAAAGCTTCATTTGCGGAAGTTATTAGTAATCAGTCGGGTATCAAAATGGCTTATAATTTACTACGTCTAATTTTCGCACCTAGCAAGAAAACTTGGAAAACATTCTACCAAAGTCTTTCTACATTTTTCGATCATATGTTTTTCCCACAAAAAGCAATTCAATGTGGGGTTAGCCATAAGTTTTAATTGTATTACTGTAATTTAAGCAACATATAATTAGTTTAATAAAAGTATTAATAACGAACTTAACAATACGTCTATAATTATGCAGTAATCATTATTTTAATTTCATAATCAGTATCCTTCTGTATTTTGATTGACATTTTCATGTAGCTTCGGATGGTAAATTTGCATCAAGCACATATGGAGTAGAAGTGTGGGGAATGTACGAATGGGATATGCTAGAGAGTAAGCCTGGTTCCTGAAGGACCTAGTGAAAATGGAGAAATCCACGCCATATTATGTAGTCCTCCAGGAGGCGGGAAGAATGAGTGTGAGGGTGGAGGCGATGTATCGGGTGGTGAAATATCGTCACGCTGCGGGTATGTGCGCGTGTGAGTATCCCGCGTTGAGGATTTGCTATTGACCAGGATACTTTCTCCTGAACCTAGATTGGCATAAAAATGATAAAAAAAACGGCGAGTGGAATTTGTTTCATAACGACTGTATATACAAGATAACAAGAAATAGGCAAAGATACATAGATGTGAACAATACAAATGACTCACCAATAAATAACAGACATTTTTGAAAGCAATGACGAATACCAAGAATCGGTGTTTCACGTAGCACGTGGTTTGGTGGTTAGCGGAGATTTTCTAGAGACACCCGGGCAGTTGGACACTTAAACACTTCCCAATGACTATACTTGATTTCAGATATTGAACGCACTAACTGCCCCGTGACTATGTCGCTTACATTATTTGGGTCATCAGGGTCTTCCCCGACCTAATCTCCTACTTAGCGCGTTTACCATTCGATCCAAGTCTCTTGCTACTGGTTGACGCCAAGTTGCAGCCGACTCGCGTGTAACCAAAAATTCTAGAATGTTCTGGAACGTTCTAGCAAGACGCTCAAGAATTTGCGACTTCAGTATTTTATTCACTGCCTTTAATATTGACATGTGGAGTGTTTCGCTAGCAGCCTTTAGTCCGACCTCTGTGGAGCGCAAGCGAAGGGGAAGGCGCATGTATGAAGCGGTGAGGCCCTCGGAGGAGGCAGTGCGACGATTATGGGTTGCTGGCAAGTTAATGACAGAAATGGTAAGAACAAGAGGCCAGGAAGTAGAGGAGCAGACGAGGCAAGAACAACTTCGAAGCAGTACATATAATCCTGGATATCAAGCGGTGCAGGTAGTTAGGAGGACTGCCAAGAAAAAACGGTCGGGGAATAGCGAATAATGGCCAGAGCTAGATGTGGTTCGGAAGAGACAGGGAGAAAGGTCTGGATGGGAGAAGGGTACAGAAAGTGTTGGTTGTCCGGAGTAGGCGGCTATGTTACGTGGGAGTACCTAGCGTGGAAATGCGTAGGGATGGGCGGTAGGTCTGAGAGAAGGTGTGAATGTGATAGGGAGTGGTTGGGGGAAAGAGAGGATAGGGTGGCTAGGGTATCGGTAATCCTGATGGAGAAGCAAAGAAGAAGGAAGGCTGGATAATAGAGAGATGGAGACTAGGATCAAGGCAATGCAATTTGTAATTTCTACATTAAACACATAGCTACGCTGTTGTCTCACTGATTCAGGGTGATCAACGCCACCAACACAGATCAAATTTGATCTTTTGTGCATAGTTCTATTCTATGGCCCAATTAATGAGCCTTTGCGAAGGCCAAAATGTCCTTGACTAACTCCCCCTTAAATTCTGAGAGCCTTAGATGATCGCCTTAGTAGGTAAATGCTGACATCTACTGTCTCGTGACTGTTGCCTTGTCGCGGATCTTCTAGTACTTTCTTGAAGTTCCACGCTTCTTTTGGGGATCGTGCATAGACAATATCTTCACTATAACAAAACTACATGAGCAAAGAGAAGCAGCAGACAGAGAACCTACTTGCTGTTCTATTTCATAGCTTCTGTATTCTTTCTCTATCAGTTGTTCTAAAACTTTGCTGAATATACGGTTCATTGTCATCGACTTAATCGCTTTCTCTACCATATTTTTCACATTAATAAATAAAAAAAAATATTCCAGGAGGGGGCCCGGGCCCTCCTTCGCCATGGCAGGCCCCGGATAATACAGATTAATTTATAAGACACGTACATACATAAGACTCGTAAATTAATGGACCTGGAATCCGTGTTGGACAGGTTTCCATTCCGCAAGCGGCAGGTTTCACTGAGCAACGTTTGTTTGCATTGTAAAGTATCATCGATCACTATTAGAGAGGTAATACTGTAGAAAGTTTCATAAGGAAAAGCTCATGTTGGAAACAAAGTGACCAACCCTGTGACGTTTATATTTGTCATGTCTACATGAATTAACAATATGTCTTTTTTTGTTGAATTTCACTTTTGTCTTATTTCTCTAAAAATCTATGTATTTTAGGGTCTATCGAATTTACAATCCTTTAGACTTCTCCGCTGACAAGACAGACTGAGTGAGAATCATTCGTGTGATCACCCGAGAGACGATATATCAATATTTATCTGTTGTCTAGCGTTTAACACCTTCCGAACACGTTAGCTTCCCCCCCGCCAGATCGGGTCTCGCCGTACGTGAGTTAGCATATGAGGTTCTTTTACGGGAATGAGTTGCAGGCCCATTGCCCAACCCTCCTCCTTATTCAGGACTTGGGAAAGTGTGGAGTGAGATATACCAATTATAGCGACACCGGGAATCGAACCCGGGACATTTGCGTTACAACGCCTGTGCGTAACCGTTTCGCCACGCACTCCATATCGATGTCTATCAATATCGATATTATTTTGACATGTCTATATGTTTTGTCACAATTCTAATGAATCTCTTTTACAAATAAATTATATGACAATGAAAGTCTTTCTCGCATTTAAGTTTTATTATTTTCCATTTGTTACAAATTTCAATCCGTTCGATTACATTACATTGCATCATAAACTATAAGTAAGTTGACCTCTCCGACTATAATATCATAAAATTTTCAGCAAAACCAAACAAAACTCAAACGTTCCGGCGTCGCCTTCTAATGAAGGTCACATTCGGTACACACCAAGAACAAATACTAGCTAATAACCACGTAATTTCAGCCGGATAACGACACATACGCACATACTTGATCATCAGTACCAACCCGTAGTTTGTTGCTACAACATCAAAGAATAAAAGAATACCAAAATAATGCACAACAACAACGTAACGCAATTCCTAGGCGAAGACCTGGAACACTTTTCCACCAAACCACGGCGATCTGTATTCCTCAACGGAGCCAATTTCCAAAATGAAGGCACTTTCAAAAAAGTTGCACCAGCTCCAAATGCCGCGTTCAATTTACCTCCCGAGCTGCAGCGCAAGCAAGACTCTGAGAATATCACCTACGACATGATGAAACCCATGATAATGCTCTGTCGAGTTCTGGGGATTCTACCTGTGGCTAACGTTTCGAAAGGAGTGTATCGCGTAACGCCAGCATTGATAATCTACTCCATTATGATTTTCATCGTTATGGTTGGGTACATTGGTTATATGACATGGGACCCCGTGGATTTTATGCAATCTGCCGAAGGAAGATTTGAAGAAGCCGTCATTGAATATCTTTTCAGCGTTTACCTACTCCCAATTGTGGTTATGCCATTATCCTGGTTGGAATGTCGAAGACTTGGTGCAGTTTTAACGCAATGGGGTAAATTTGAAAAGATTTATGAGACTGTGGAAGGGAAGAAACTGCCTTTGTTTGTCGGTAATAAACCGTTGATTATCACTCTTGCTTTACCAATTCTATCGGTGGCCATCATGGTTGTTAATCATATTACCATGGTTAATTTTAAATTTGTTCAGGTAAGTAGAGAACAATTTAGTGGAGTCTCTTCAGGTGGTTAGTGAATTCTTGGCTTTTTTAGGTGGTACCTTTCTGTTTTATCAATATGATTACATTTGTTTATGGGGGTAGTTGGTATTTACAATGTGAAGTTATTGGGAAAGTTGCAACATTGTTAGCTGAAGACTTTCAAAGGGCTCTGCGTAACATTGGTAGGTTTAAATTTCTTCCTTTGTAAAATATTTGTCACTATTTTATTATCGCGATTGTAACCATATTTGAATATTCCATTTTTTGGAGACCATTGGGAATGAGCTGTATTTCTCAACATTCGCTGACTCAAGATTCGGCGCAAGGATTAAATTTATGATGTCCAGTGATCGAAAATTTTAGAAACCTGCCCTGGAAATTTTTCGGTTAAGACAATTAAGATAACTCAATTTTCTTAACTGAATTTTAGAAAAGAAAAGTTCGCGAATCGAATGCTAATATCAGCAAATTTGCCATTCTTATAGTTAGGGCACAGCGCCAGGGGCCCTTCAAACTTGGCAAATTTTCGAATGATCAAAAATATGCCCCGGAAAAACTGATTTTCCGGCCAATCTAAATGAGTCAAGTCAATTTTCTGAAGTTATGTTGATAGAAAAAGAGTTCGTGGATCGAGTACTGCCATCGCTAATTCTGTTACTCTTTCAGTTAGGGGGTTACAGCCCTTCAAAGTTGATCAATTTTCAAAGTATTCAAAAATATGTTTGGGAAAACCTCATTTTCCGACTAAACTATATGAGATAATTAAACTTTATTAACTGCAGATTGGAGAAGAAGTGTTCTAGCATCAAATGTTAATATATATAAAAATATAAAAATGTTAATAAATGTTAATATATAGTAAATTAGTCATACTTTTAGTTAGGGCGCAAGGGCCATTTAACCGACTAATCTAAATGAGATATGTCCATTTTCTGAAGCTATGTTGATAGAAGAAGAGTTGGTGCATCGAGTATTGTTATCGCTAATTCTGTTACTTTTTCAGTTAGTGCGTTACGGCTCTTCAAAGGTAACGAATTTTCAAAAAATATGCTCTGAAGAATGTCATTTTCCGCCGAAACTTCATAAGTGAATTAAATTTTCTTAACTGTAGATTAGAGAAGAAGAGTTCATGCATCAAATGTTAATAACAGTAAATTTGTCTTATACATATTTAGGACGCAAGGTCCTTACAGACTTAGTGAATTTTCGAAATACTCCAAAATATGCTCTTAAAAGGCTAATATTTCGGTTAAACTGATTGATATATCACAATATCTTGACTGAGCTATAATTGTGATATATTCCTCAACACTCTTTGACACAATATTAATTAAATAAAATGTTGAACGTTACAGCTATTCGACAAGGGTTAATATAGTTCCATTTTGAAAACGAGGTAAAAATGTGCAGTATACAGCCTTCAGTCGACTGAAGTCATTCGGTATACAATCGCCAGACACCTATTGGTCTTGCAATGAATTCTTATTTGGCTCTTAGAGGATCTTTTATATTTACACATTAGCAAAAGCAAGAGGGTTTACATTTCCCAAAACCCAACAATAACAATAAATATGTACAATACTGCAACACAAAATCAAAAACAAACGCAAATCAACTTCAACACTGCTTCCTCCTCTCCCTCCTCCTCCTTCCCGCCTTAATCAACTTGTCTAGGTATTCCACTCCTTCTCCCGATTTCTTCAGCCATTCTTCTACTGTCCTCCTTCCCATCCCTCCCGTCCTAGACCATTCCTCCTTGACTTCTGTACACTCCCCAGCCAAGTGCTCCCAAGTATAGATTCCATTTCCACGTAATACGCATTCTATATATTCGGGCCCCATCCATACTTTCCGGCCCCTCTCCTCTGATCCACATCTCCCCCTCGCCAGCGTGACCTGATCCTTCCTGGGCATTTTCATCGAAGCAAAGTACTCCGGTCTTCTCCCTACCACCCTCTGGAAACTTGATCTTTCTATCTTTACTACTACATAGTTTGTTTCTAATGTATTAGCTATTGCATTATTTAAAAATTATAAAATATTTCTGAAATAGAAAACGTTTTTAAAAGGTCCCTCATCAAGAGTTGCAGAATTTCGCAACTTATGGATGCTCCTCGCGAAAATCACACGCGACGTCGGTCGTGGTTCCGGCTACGTGATGATCTTCCTCAATCTCTACCTCTTCCTGACGATCACCATGACGATCTACGGCCTCGTCTCGACCCTTCAGTACGGCTTCGGCATCAAGGACGTGGGTCTGTGCGGCACTGCGGTTTTCTACACCGCCCTGCTCTACTTCTCCTGCGACGAAGCTCATTATGCGTCTGATTGCGTATGCCTTCAATCGATACACTAATTAGCCATAGCCTAACGTAATTATGCATAATTACAGGTGCGCGTTCACTTTCAAAAGAAGCTATTACTGGTCGAATTGAGTTGGATGAATGATGATGCTCATCATGAAGTACGAATTATAAAACATTCTCAAGACTTTTAGAAATTCAAGTAATCATTTATAAATGAATCATTTTTAGATCAATATGTTTCTGCGTGCAACTGAGATGAATCCCACCGATATGTCGTTGATTGGTTTTTTTGATATGAATCGAAATTTGTTTAAATCGGTAAGTTTGATGAGAAATTGCATTGTCTTAAAAACTAACAATAAGTTTGTTTGTTTTTAGTTGTTGGCTACGATGGTTACATATTTGGTTGTGTTGCTTCAGTTTCAAATTAGTATTCCCGAAGATATGCCTACTTTTAATGTTACTGTTGCTACAACACAAGCACCTAAGTAGTAGTTGACTGACTAACAAAGTTTGAACCCAAATATCCATAATGCGAACATAATTTTAGCAAAATCGAACTTAACTGATTGATTTCTCAACTTTATTTTAAGGGGAGGATATGCAAATTTAAATCAATGACTACCTGCTCAATGACACATGATCACGATCTAGGCAAATCAATAAACTTTGTAATATTCACCCGTTACACAAATTAGGAATAAATTATATTATTTTAATATGATTTTATAATTGAACAAAGAAGATTTTAACATTTCCTTGAGGTTTCTAGGTTTCAAACGACTTCACGATTACGTGAAAGTTAATTAAATATATTTCATATCACCGATTTCAGAAAAAAAACAAAGCTCAGAATCAAAAGAAAAAATATCCTATGTAAACGGATCAATACACAAAATTAACCTGAAGAACTGGCCCAGGCCGATAGTTGTCAACCTATCCTGCGGGTTAGTAATCCACTACAGTACCGAGAAACGTAGAATATAAAATATTACCGTTTTGTTATTCAGATTGTGTTTGATGTTGACATACAACCAAAATGGTTGCCGATCGTTATTTTGGGCAGTGATGGCGAATTCATGACCCGTACCACAGTTACTAAAAGAGAAGTGTATACCCCTTGCACAAATGTATAATAAATTAATGTAATTTGACGTAGAGATGATATTTATAATTGAAAATTGGTTTCTAGAGGTTTTAACCCTATAACGGATGATTGATTACTTTGCACCAAAAGGACAAAAGATTATAAAATTCTAAAAATAATCAATAATTGTACATGTTGCGTTCCATATAATATTAGAGATCTATAGGATTAACAAATGGTTTTATTGCGGATGATCATATTGGTGATCAGGGATGTTAACGTGGAAAATCTTCTACACCAGTTAACGTTGCATCGTTGTGATGTACTCGACGATGGCAGATGTACTCGAAGATGGTGGTGGGCTTGTAGATTTGCGAAAGATTATTTAGGACATTTTAGATAGATTTTTTAGACATTTTAGGACCATTTTCCCCATGAAATGATTATATTTTGATTACCTATTGAATTTTAAAAATCGTTACCGCGAGCACGGCACTCTCGCGTGTTCGCGGGGACGAACAACAAAGCGAACAAAAGAATTTTCGCGTCCAGGCGACATTCACCTCCATCTTCGATGCCCTCCGGGAGGTATAAATGCTCGACCAATTCCCCGCAACCAACATTCAGTCTACATCAACGAGTCTTGAATCATCCGGTCCACGATCTACGACCCAACTGACCTAGACGCCGAGCCACCTTGAGGCATCAAACACGCCACCCTCCACTGGTCACCGCCACGCAGTACATCCACGATCTGCTCCGACAACCAGCTCTATTCGTTCGCCTCCGCCAGCGTCAGCCGCCCCGCCAGGATCTCCACGATCACAATAATACTATTAGCAAACTAATGCAAATAATGCACTATTGCACGAACATAAACTTGCGAGCCAAATTCATCAGATATATAATTTTCCGATTGTTGAAATTCATTTTATGATAATTTAAAGGGCGTTTTCTATCTTTAGCCAAATTAATCGTTGCCAAATTATAGCGCCCAATAAATTGAAGCAAATGATCAAAGTGTTGTAAATTTCTCTTCTATACCTCTTAATAGAGTTGTGAAAGAATGTACTTTCAAGTGTTTGAGATTGCGAACGTACTTTATTATCGTCGGTCTGTCACACCTGCTGGGCGGTGAGGAAGTGATGTGCTCTGTGAATACATTCCCCACAAAGTGTTAGTGAATAGTACAATCGAATTAAATAAGTTTTACATACGACACAAATGGATTTCAACCGTTTCAACCAATAATTTAAAAAGAAAATCGAAATTTAAAAAAAATCGGTTAAAGTTAGTGATAATTTTAACAATAGAAATGAAGGTTTTAAATTACCTCAGGTTTCCTATGTACCTCTTTAACTAATAATCGATCTTTTTCTCGCAAAAATGACAAATAACGTTGTAAAAAACAACCGATAATCAAAAACTACGAAAGATATAACATATGACCAAAAATATCAAAAAACAACTCCCTCACAGTCAAAGCTAGGTTGCTAGGTTTCCAAATAGATAAAGGGAGGGTGCAATGGGGGTCACCTAGTGGGGGTTGCGTTGCGACGCTGCGGGCGCCACGGCACCGACGCTTTTCGTTCAGTCGTCGGGACGCGCTCCCAGTTTCGGCATCGCTATAGCGCTCCCGAAAACTTAGGAAAACGTTTCGCGTGTTTCCATCAATAACTCACACAAAAAAAAACCTACTAACCCATTCGAACCGCTAAAAATCGTCGAATAAACTGTCTTCTACTAATTCAAGAATTAAATGTCTATTATTAATAGAATTGAGATATTAGATGTACATGGAAAATCGATTCAAGAAGAAAACTAAGCACAACGTGTACATAGGTAGTCCTGGTCGCGAGTAACCAAGCAAACAAATGCCGTAATATATTGCCTGTCAACGTCGTGCACTTGAAGTGAACATGTAAGACTTCAACCAAGTGGACAAAGGTGAATGGACGTACAAATAATCGCTGGAAGGCGTCCGAGCAAAATCAATGCAAACCGCGGGGATGTGGGCAATATGTTTGCAAATTGTCGTGTAATAATGTGAGCAAATTATTCAAGAATTTAACAATCGCCCGCTGATTATGTGGACTAAATACAAGAGGAGGAAAAAGTGTGGATAACGTAGTGATGTTGTGGTTTAATTTAATTCTAGTTTTATGCGTTTTTATTCGGGGAGGTTTTGCTTATGTTGGTAAGTTAAATATATTTAACAATAGAAAAAAAACCCGTTAAAATATTAAGACAAATCATATAAATTTAATTTAATTAAATTTTAACGTGCTAATTTTTCTTTATTCGTATGGAGATTACATTTAATTTGCAAATTTAAAATAATGTATGCCAACCTGTTCCAGGCAAATTGTATTGTGAAATAGTTGGACCCTTTATTTCTTTATTTACATATGCACCCCTTGGGTACTAACATAATATACAGATAACACGTGTACATTGAAAATGTAGGGTTTTATTTCCCGAAAGTAGAAAGCCATTCCGTTTTATAAAAGCAATTTCAATGTTCGCAAAAATTTAAATTTTGAAATGACTTAAACCGAAAAAAAACCGGTGTAATCGAACATAAAATGAATATCAGCGCAGCCGTTCGATGACTGTGTACAGCAAGGGCCCGAGTTCGATTGCCGGCAGATGTATAGCGTAATGAATTCTTCTTCTAATCAGCAGTAGTGTCTAATAAGTCTCTAATAAGATTAAAAAGGAATTGAATAAAGCTAATAACCTCAATAGTCGATGCTCGGTAAAATCAAAAAAGCACCTCTTCTTCGTATTACACCGTAGATTTTCAATATTTCCACCGAGAGTACCAAAACTTCTTAGCGCACGTTTCATTTTTCAATTTAACTCAATTATAAAAGTTTTTGATCTTACCAAAATATTCCTATTAAAATTAAATGGATACAACTATAGTTATAGTCCGTGCCACCTGCGCGTTTGAAGTTAGCAGCGCCGCTTGTTAAGCCGCACATGAACCAGGGCTACGCTCTCTCACTTAAACATGTCCTTTGTTGGCTGAAATATACAAGAGTAGAGTCAGTTTCTAACCAGTATGAGATTGAGTTAGTTCAATTCCCCTTCACCATCATTGCTAACACTCTTTGGGTGTTACCATTACTCTGCTAGGGAACTCAATAAAGCCCTTTAAGTAGGGCCCCGTGAATGTACAACTGGCGGGGTAATAATTTCGGTATTATACTTGTGCGCATCCAGTCATATCCCAGAAGATATTTTTCAGATTAATCGGAAGAGAAAACTTTCAAAGTTATTATTCCCAATTAAAAAAAAAAATCTATTAATTTTACCTTTTATCACAGTCTTCATTCTAGATGGTACAAATTCTACCAAAATAGACCAAAAGAGAACTTAACTAATTGTAAGAGATAAACTTGATTCAGTTATTAATTTCATTGTCTTCTATGTACCTTTGATGATCAACGTCTTAAAATATATTTAAAAGTGAAATTCAGCGATGATTCAATATTCAATATTTATGATTCATTATTTTCGATGATTTCGAAAATAATGACAAATTCGCAGTATATATAAGAACCTTTATTGGCATTTCCTTTTCACAATATTGCCCTCTCCGTAGCCCCAAAATATAAAAATTATAATAACAATTGTTCGCGCCAAAGCGCTCTTTTGGAGGTTTTCAACCCTGCCGCTAGGCAAGTTGGCAGCGGCTGTTCAAGTTGCGCATGTGCCCGGCCGATTATCCCCTAACCACTTATGTTGATACCTTTAGCGCCTCTGACGCTGTGAAGTACTTAAAATAAATCAATTCTTGTCCAGCATGACCAAGAGTAACTTCATTTACACAATTATTCTTACGCGTCTGTGCCGTATTCTTCATGTGTATTTCTTCTCTGTGTTGCTTACTCTGCTGGGCATGTCAAATCTTCTTAAGTGAAGCTCCGCGAACTTACAACTCGCGGGGAAATAATTTCATAAAGTCGTACTGCGCATTTACAACAATAACTATGTACAAAATTATGAAACAAAATCAAAATATAAACTTTAACACTACTTTGGCCTCTCCCTCCTCCTCCTTCTCACTTCAATTAGCTTGCCCATTTAATTTTCACATTAAATTACGCTTAAATTATTCAAAATATTCCGCATCCCAAATAATACGTTAACGTTATATCGAAATTCAATTTGTAATATTTATTATTTCTTCATTTTTAATCCCAAAATCCCGATAGATTTCGCAATAATTCTATAAATATTCCCACGATGATTTATACTCCTCGGCCACAATTTGTCGAACTTCGCAACAAATATTACTCGAATTTCCCCAACAATATTTACGCGAACGCTTCTGTTTATCCTCTGTAGCGCGCACTTCGCAATAGTTTATAGTTTTTTAAACGTTCGAAAATTTAGCACCATGCAGGAAATTTACGCGATATTAACACAACAAGAAAAACTGTAACCATGTGAAAGTGATTTATGTTGTATTTTTTCTTTTCCTTTAGAATATGTTGAGTTGAGTAACTGTGCCAGCTGCCAGATGATGCTTACCTGTCGCCACCTTAGTGCTGTGATTGCCATTTTCAACGCCACTTTTCGCCCCTACGATGATGAATCGCCTTACTTCGATGATGTACAAAGATATAAGTTATTTCCACGACTTGCTTTAAATCGTCGGTGAGTTTTTATTGCATATCTTTTCTATTAATAATTAGAGGTTTTACCACGATTTTTTCCGGTAACTTGTCGCAAGTAGAATTACTTGAAGCCTAAATTACTTGGAACTAGACCCGTTAAAAATTATAGTTAGTTATATAAAGACCGTATAAAGCGTATAGAACTGAGTATGATTACCAGGATTAGTAGTAGTTAAATCTCTTAAAATTACGCACATAAGTGGACAGAAATTGTTTAATAGCTTTTTTTTTAAATAAAAGGAAATGTGAAATACTTTTTCCTAACCCTGCTGCACAATTTCCTTGTTTATTTACAATTACGAGTACCTTGCGAGTACCTTTATTTTGTTTTGTTTAGAGTAGTCTCATAGTCCTATTTGTCATTGGGATCAATTTCATAGACCTCCGAAACATCATTTCTTAATAGTTTTTCACTTGGGTACATATCCCATTTTGGAAAAGTAATGTAAACGTTTTTGCGACAAACAGATTCTCGATTTTCGATTTATATTTTTTCTAACTTCACAGCAGTATTGTTGTTGAGTTTTTCTTATAAAACTTTTTATTAATGCTGAGCATGAGTAGTTTTACAACTGTATTTAAAGCCGATCCTCAGTGAATTATCAGGATTATCAGAAATAGAATTACTTGAAGTCACTTAGACTCGTTACAACTTTCAATCAATTATATAAAGCGTGAAATGCCAATAAAGGTTGAATATTATTATTATTATAAAGAGTGTATGTAGTTTTTGAATTTCTATAGAAATGACTTTGAATGCCGGAATTAATAGTAATTGTTTAATCTCTTAGAATTACTCACATGAATGGATACAAACTGTTTAGTAGCTATTGATACAAATCGAAAATTTGCTCTATTGTGTCGTTATAACAGCTTGAGACCATCAAAGAAAATGTGAAAAAGTGGAAAAATGCTCTTAGAGCACTTGTCTCTAATGTATCGTAGCATTACGACCATGTTTCGTATGGGGGGACGTTTTCTGAAAGCAAAGAGGAAGCTTATAGTTTTACTTACTTATTGGTAGCGTCAAAGCAAGGTCACCAGAGTGGAAGGAAAATATTTATTGAAGTTTCCTTTAGGGACTACGCAAAGACATCTGAAACAATTCAAAGATTATTACAACTAAGCCAACGAAAATAAATCCATAAATTGTTTCGCTTTTTTTAAATATTCATTTATTTCTCTATGGTACTTGAGAAGGGATAAATTTAAAGATTGTGTAAATGATAGTGAAAACCTCGACTAGAAAGCAGAAGGGTTGAAAAACCGCAGGGGAGGAAATTACGGCTTCGTTTTAGTTTAGAACTGATTGCGATATCTTCAATCTTTCGCTTTTAAGGTCATTTGCAGCTAGTGGGGGAGAAGAGGGAAACTCAAGGCTAGGAAACGCCAATATACAACGTGCAAAGTTTCCAATATCGATTTGGTGTTGGGATTAGACCACTTTTATGTCTTTTTACGTGTTGTAACATCTTCTGACGTTTGCTGACTTTTAGGTATTATTAAAATCCTGTCATAAATCCTTGAAGGCTTTCATGGAATGGTTTTTCATAAAAAAACTACTTATTTTTGACAGCGAGATGAAAGACTGTTTTCTGTTTGGATCCTACTTTGATACACTTTATAGGCGTGATTTTCAAACGCTGTTCGTGCCGTAGTACTTTTGCGTGCCATTTTAACAATATAAGGTAATCAGTCCGCGGCCCTCTGCACATATTTCGCATATTTAATGTTGTAGTGGCAGCTCTATGACTACGTTTGCGTGAAGCCAAATTTACTTATTTGAGTAACTGTCGCCAAATTTTGAGGCCGTTAAAAGCATGCGGCAACACAAGAAAGGAATCAAAAATCACTACTCTAGAGTCTAGAGCAGTGATTTTCATTCTAGACAATCAGTAAAGAAATAGAGGTTTGGATATACCGGAACCAGAAAACCTTAAGATTTGGTGTAAGAGAGAAACCGAAAAATTGCCATTGAAACTCCGTTTTTCGGTTTTAATATATCGTAATATAAATTGGGTTTGATGAAACATTTTCAACTATTTTAACACCAATTAGTTTGAAGGGGCGGGGATTTTCTTATTTTCGTCTACACCAGTGTTTTCCCACGCCCAAAAAGCAATTTCATTGTACGGGGAGTAATTCGAAAATGTTTTAATTGAGGTAAATAAATATTCGTTTAAAATTATAAATAATAAATATTTGGTTCCAATTTTGTGTGATCAACTGGGTGTTTTACGTAGTCAAGTAAATTTCCGGGATTTCCTGTGGTGCCTGTAGATGACAGGGAACTCCGTACATTTTAAAATCTCGCAGTATCACGCAATTGTGCGTAACTGAATGTCGCGTTGCAATTTCAATAGTGTTTCAGAGCATTCAGTTTATGCTAATTAGATAGAAGTGTCCGTCAAAATTGTAGGATTTCATTAAATTTATTAAATTAAATTATTAATTTATTAAATTTCATTAAATTTATAGAATCAGTTAATATGGAAATCGTTTTTAAAATTATTTGGAATTTCAGTTTTTCCTTATATCTTTTGAAAATGTACTAATGTGTTTCGTTATCAATTTTTTAGTTAGATCTTCCTAAAACCTTCCTTTCAAGTTTCTTAAGTGAACAATTCATGTCTTGTTTTAACATTAATAATTATGTCATAGGAGGACCGAAGATAATTTGAGAGGCCAAGGTAAGGTCACAAAAAAAATTTTGAAACACTGGTCTAAACGTTGACTGCCAACAGTCAGTTTAATGGAGCGGGAACAATGTTTGAAAAGCACGCATTTAGTTACAGCAACAAAATTGGGGTTAAATAAATTACGTTATACCATATACCATACACTTCTTATTACTTTCAAACTTTCAAACATTTTTCTGTCATCTAAGGGAAACACCACTAGAATGTAAATAATATTTAATTTAAAAGTAATAAGAACAAGTTTCCAATGAAACTTTCTTCGTTAATTGTTACATTAGGAGTTATATAGTACTATTATTTATTCGTGAAACACATTGAAATTTTAATTAATTTTTCAATTAAATAAAAAAAATGACACAATTACCTTAATTTGTCAAAAACTAAAACCAAGACCGACACCACGGTTTTCAGTTAAACAAAAAACCAAATCCTCGTTTTCGAAAAAGTTCGAATTTCAGAAATCATTTCACTTTTCTTTAAATTATTTATTGGCCAAACGCCCGAACAGTTTATTATTGGTAAGGAACAGCTGAAAGTGTTTTAATTTAGATTGTTTTAATTGTGATACCTCGAGAAAATAGGAAAATTTGTAGTAATAAAAAACATTCCTACATTTTTGTTAAATGTATTTTTATAACATTGACATTTCATTGTTAATTAGCAATCTGTTTACTCAGTAAGTTATCCATAAAATGGCTTCGAGAGATCGTATGCCCGCTTGGCGAATCATTAATTAAATCTTAATGAAAAAGCCCTGAGGACGGAAATTGATACATTAACGTGACAGAAATTGCACGAATAGCTCATTAAAATGTTCCGACAATTGGTTAATAAAACTTTATTGGCGTAAAATTGATTCCCAGTACCTTAATGCTATTGATTGCAGTAAAATTGTCTCACTAACTAGGTTATGTGTGTATATTCGTAAACAGAGTAAAATAATATGAAGCTTATAATCGTAAATTCTTGCTAGTAAATATTCTACAAGTGAAATGTTGGACAAACACTTTTATTACACCTCCTGCAGACCTTTATGAAAAATCTATAGTCTCCAGTGGGTAAGAGGAAAAGGAGAATAATTTTTAGTTGACATTCAAGCGTCCTGCAGTGACCTCATAAATTCCTTGGACTTTTAATTAAAACAATCAAAACAAAGTAAATGAAAGCAACTAGGAAGACATAATACAATAGCGTAATTACAATAATTTAAGTAAACTAATCTTGAACGGCAATTAACATGTTGACGCCGGCGCATGATGTGCGTGTCCGCTGCATCGGACGGCGCTTTCTTATGACCATCGCACCCTCCGATTTTCAAGCGTGCACCCCTGGTTATTTACGATAGCTATGGCAACCGCATTTTTTTCACGTTACGCGTCGCCTGCCATCTTGATATACTAGCCGATTCAAATTGTTAATTCAAATTTCAACGAACGAAAAATATACCAAACATACAAAATATTTTAAAATTATTAGTTATTATATTTGGCATGTATTATTTTGACATATAATATTTAGAGAGGCAAGAGATAATTTTTCAGACTTGGTTCCTCAAAGACCTTCTGAAACTGGAAAGATCCACACCAAGTTATATAGTATTGCAGGAAACAGGGAGACGGTCAATAAAATGGGAGAGTATATCTATAGCGTTGCAAGATATGAAGAATGTGTGAATAGAATGGGTGATGAGAGACTGGTTAAATATGTCTGGGAATTAGGTGCAAGGAGGTCGGCGTGTGCTTGGGCTAGGGGTAGGGAAAGGGCGTATGAAGCGGTAGGATTATCAGAGGTGGCGGTGGGTAGGTTGCTGATAAGGAATGAGTTAAGCGTGAAAGTCGGAGGAGGGGAGGTGGAGAAGCAGGTGCGGCAGAATAATATCGAAAGAAGCACATATAACCCACTATACCAAGCAGTGCAGACAATCAGGATGAGACAGATATATTGGCGATATGAGCTGAATGTGGCGGATAAAAGACTGCTAGCTAGAGCACGGTGTGGATCGGAAGAGAGGGGGATGGAAGGTGTGGATGGGAGATGAATATATCAGGTGTATCCTATGTGGAAGGAGGAGGAATTCCTGGAAGCATGTTGGGAGTGATTGTTTAGGAATGAAAGAGGGGTTGGCGCGTAATTGCCAGGGGAAAAAGGGGAGTGAGGATGGAAGGGGGGTGGCAATTTTGAAGGTGATAACAAAACGGAAAGAAACAGCGCGGACTGGTCTCCTATCTATCATCAACTACGGGGAGGCGTCAAATTGAAAGTACCTAGGGAGTGAAGGAGGAAAACGACGGGCAGAAGGAGTCCGGAGTAAGGATAGGGAGTGAAAGTTCAAAAGAAGTTTAGCGGGTTTGATTATTTTGTGTTGAAATGATATTTATTTAATCAATTTTTGTTTGATAGTATTTAGTATGTTAAGTTTTACTTGTTACTTGTTATAATGAATGAATGTAATGGAGGGGGGGGGAAGTAATGTGCCAATAAAGGTTATATATATAATTTTTCGTCTGCTTATTTCGAATATGTTTAATATGGCATGACTCCACTTTATATATTGTATACGAAAACCAATGCAATTTGATTTTAAAAAATTACTCTCTGTAATTGGTTTTTATATGATAATTCGTAAAATATCACAAATTATGTTGACAGTTCAACAGCGTCTGTCATGTGAAAAGTGCTTAATTCAATATCACAAACTGTCTTGCTTTTTAAATTGAAGGCTCGTTGCTGACTCTTTTCAGTAAATAAAAGATATTGTAAAAACTAAGAAAATATAACGAATGTTATAAGGAACTTCTAAGAAATGACAGCACAATCGCAAAGTAACATTGTAACCACAGAATAAATATATTTGTTCATTTTCCCCTTGAAAATATGTTCTGCACGTACGCAAAGAAATTAACGACGACATTTTCCTGAAATTATCCACGACACTCACAAAAACACTCAAAAAATACTGGTGTAAATTTCCGAGACTAATGAAAATCATGTTTCTCGTAAATTTCCCAACGTCAAATGAAAGCACTCGGTGCCGGTCGGTGTGCGGCGGCACGCATATTGTTGGCACTTACATGTAATTGCTTTCAATGGCCAGCCATTTGTTCCACGCATTGACGTGCTCGAAATTGAAACTGAAATTCACTGAATTTGTGGGGCAGCTGCTTAAAAAAAAACCACTCAAGCGTTGCAATGTGTATCTGTTGATAGAAAATGAGTAAAAATAGCCGTCTTCATGATTTCATTGCTGTCTTTCATTCAAAAGATTATTTTAAAACGTATGTTTTATAGTGATTTACTTATTTATGCTTGTATTGATTTAATCAACCTTCACTTACTTTGCCTTTAGGAAAAGAAAAACGAATGTTCCAAGAACATACGGGTTAGATTTCCTATTTTACTTCGTCATATTTACAAAATATGCTATTAATAAACAAGAGTATGTTCAAGAAGTTCTCTAGTTTTCCGTCGTTGAAGAGATTTGATAGATTGTGAGTGAAAACAATATTCACACACAATATTTGTTTTGCATTAACTTTTAATATAGCCCGTCCGGGTAGCTTAGTGGGTGGCTCCTTGGCATATCACGCCAGCGGACGAGGTTCGAGTCCTTGGGGCGGGCATAACACAGTGTGATTATTTTTCACACAACAACTTCACGCACTCACCCAAACACACACATATATGCAAACATACACACACAAACACACTACTTCAAACTCTCAACTTCAAACACAACATCCAACTTCAAACATTCAACTTCACACTCTGCTGACACCTGAAATTCACTGCGAGAACTACTCTCAATCACAACAACAACATATACATCAACAACTCACCTGAACCAACAAACAATTGTATAAACACAAAAAAAAACATACTTGTAAATAACAACAATACAAAAAACTTACAAATAAAAAAATAAAAAAAACATATCCATGTCGGAAAGACCCACACAGGTCTATAGACATGAAAATATGTGATATTATTAATTTACCAGGTGAAATGCCCACCCCGGGGACTTGAACCCCGTCCTCCTACGTGGTAAGTAGATGCTTTACCACTGGGCTGCCCAGGTGGGCAATTCGTAATAAAATACATATTTACAAATTCCTTACAAATAATTATTTGTCATTTTGAAACTTACAGGTGCTTGTATTGTCTGTCCATCCATCATAAGCGGATCCACATACAAGTCAAAAATATGTGACCATTTACTTATTATAAAATCAGCAACATCATTAATTGATTCTAGAGTGCTGTAAATTTAAATAAATAACATAATTCATTGAAAATACATACATTTTACGCACTTAGATCCATGTAATTTGAATGCTCTTCGTTTCAAACCAGACCTCGATTTTCGAAAATGTCCTTTCCTGATATATTCAGGCACGCTGTCGGCTTCTTTACAAGAAACTCCCGCATATTCATGGATTAAACAAAACAACACATAAAAAAATATGAACTTCATTGTTATTTGGTTTTCGTTGTAATTCTGAGAGAACTTGCAGAGATACGAAAATATGTATAACGATATCCATGTCGTCAAGTGTAACAAATTTAATTTGCGACATTTCCAATAAATTATGTTTCATGTTTCAGTAATTTCTGGTCATTTCATAAATGTTTAATCTTATCGATTAGACTGCTCCATTGTTTATTTACAAAACAAAATGCAATAAACGTTGATAATATATATATTTTTTTTCAATTTATATACTTTAATATTTTTAAATTATTTATTTTAAAATAATTATGCTCTGAGTAATCGCAGTCTGCAATAATAAATCAGATGCATTGGAATGTTATTTCCATTAAATTGTGATAGTAACTTGTAATAACAGCAGGTAATACTTTTCAATATGTCAAAGAACTGTCTGTACATATCGCTTCGACCTTCACTGTATTGTTCGCAATCAGTCCGCGATCACATATCTTGTTATCTTGTTATGATGGTTCAATGGTTTGGTCGTGTAGTTGCGATTAGGACACGAAGATTCCATTCCATCGGTCGTTTCCTTCTATAGTTTCTTCCTGTGGTTTTAGAACCTCATAAACCGTAGGTAATCGAAAGTAATCTCTTGTTAGTGTTCCGACTCTGGATGGTTCTAGAACCATAATGTCGGACCTTTCTGAGACATGGGTCAAATTGGCGTCGCTTTTGTATTGTAGTAGGAGTTTCAGTGTATCTTTCTTCACTCTAACACCTTCAATATCTTGAGGTTTTATATGATACGGGGGCAAAACGTCTTGTGGGATACGGTGTGCCGTTGATTGCAGAATGATGATGCAGTTGTTTAGGAATGAAGAATAGTTTATTTATCACACAAGTAGAAATAGTTAACAATGGACAGAC